>VDFB02372441.1:0-222498 GCA_007258455.2 Sequoia sempervirens
GGTTCCCAACCGTCGCTTGAGAGCATGGGTTGGAATAAGGACGCACATGATGCAGCCAAAAAGGCAATTGCAGACTTTTGGTACTACTGCACCATTCCCTTCCATGTAGCCAGGTAATTCTTTTTTCGTTTAATTGTTTTAAAATTTATATTTAAATTTTATTGTTTTAGAATTTAGATGTATCTCACTATCGCATTCAAATTTAAAGTTAAAAACTTAAATCTTTTCATTTTATGACATGTTTTAGGTCTCCTTTTTGGCAAAACATGGTTGATGCAATAACCATATGTGGGGCGGGGTTCAAAGCCCCCAGCGCAGATGAATTAAAGGGCCCACTTTTGACTCAAAAGGTGGCGGATGTGAAAGCACAATTAGAGGAGAAGCGTGTGCAATGGAGGAGGATTGGTTGCACCATCATGACTGATGGTTGGACCGATAGGAGAAATAGGACGCTGTTGAACTTTCTAGTTTCCTCTGGAGGTAATTGTACTTACCTTAATACATTGATATTTGAATTTGATTTAGTTATTAATAATTTAATAAGGCTGATTTATGTTTTTAATTTATTGAATAATTGGTAATTTGGTTTTGCTTATTTTTTCAGGTGACACTGTCTTCATAAAGTCCATTGATGCTTCCGCCCAATTCAAAAATGCCATATACTTATGTGAGGCTATAGAGGAGGTGATAGCCGATGTGGGGGAAGAAAATGTAGTTCAAGTGGTGACAGATAATGCAGCAAATTATGTTGCTGCTGGTCGATTATTGATGGAGAGGCACCCAACTATATTTTGGACTCCATGTGCCGCCCATTGCATTGACCTCATGATGGAGGATATTGGCAAGCTCCCATGGATAAAAACATGTATGGAATCAGCAAGAAACATTTGCAAATTTGTTTACAATCATGCATGGGTGCTTAACCTTATGAGGCAATACACGGGGTTGAGGGAGTTGTCTCGTCCTGGCATCACTCGGTTTGCATCAAATTTTATCATGTTGCAATCCTTGATTCGGTCAAGGGCACCTTTGAGGCGCATGTTTGCTAGTGAGGAGTGGTCTTCCTCATCCTTTTCTACAAGCACTGCAGGGATTGCTGTGGCTGATTGCATATTTGATGAGGCAGGGTTTTGGACACCAACAGATGAGATTGTGAAGGTAACATTTAATTCTTTATTATGTTTTAATTTTTAATCATATCTTACTTTTATTTGTTCATTTTCATTGACAGTCACACTTACTTATTTGTGAAACATGTTTGCACTTTGCAGTTTATTGAGCCCTTGCTAGTTCTCCTACGAGTTGCGGATGGGGAGAAGCCCGCAATGGGCTACATATATGAGGGCATGGATAGGGCCAAAGAGGCCATTAGATCAGTCTATGGTGGAGTTGATGATAAGTATCGTCCCATTTGGGAGATCATTGATAGGAGATGGCAAAACCAACTCCATAGGCCCATCCATGCGGCCGCATGTTTCCTAAATCCGGCCTTCCACTTCCGCCGTGATCTCCGTGCAGATAGAGAAATTCTTAGTGGGCTCTACTCGGCGATAGAGAGAATGTTGCCCGCTGTTACTACACAGATAGTGCAGGAGATAGATGCCTTCACTAAGGCACGAGGAGACTTCTTTGCACGTCAAATGTGCAAAGATAGTAGGACAACATTAATGCCAGATAAAAATATATTTAAGGCAATAATTTTCATCTTTTTATATTATAATTTATTATTAAATGTTGAACTTGAACTTGAAACTTGAAATGAGATTGATTTTGTTTCTTTTTCTCATCTCAGATGGATGGTGGGAGATGTTTGGTTCTGATACACCGAACCCGCAAAATGTTGCCATACGAATATTGAGCCAGCCATGCAGTTCATCCGGTTGTGAGCGCAATTGGAGTATGTTTGAGCACATACACTCCAAGAAGCGCAATAGATTGACAGTGGAGAGGATGAATGACCTGGTATATGTTCATTACAACCTGCGGCTCAGATACAGGAAGGCTTTTGACCACGACAACACCCCGATCTGTTTAGAGGAGGTTGATCCACAGTCTGAGTGGATCACTGAGGCTACAGACGCAGTCTTTAGTGACGAGGACCTTGATTGGGTGGACCAGGCAGAGAGAGAGGCTGAGGTTGTAGCCATGGCTGAGGAGGAGGCTAGAGCACGAGGAGACATAGCTACTGGTGGAGAGAGTGGTATGGGGACTCAGACACAGGCAGAGACTATGGCTGCAACTGCAACATCATCCAGGACCTTTAGACACCTTCGTAGGAAGGATGTTGGCTCCACTGTGCCATAGGCATAGAGTGATAGACTTATAGCTATTGTTTTGAATCTTTTGATATTTCATATTTGTATGGAACATTTGATGTCATGGATTTCATTTTCCATGAGTTTTGTATACATTTGACTAATTTTATATATCAAAGTATGTTATTTCTTTCAGCAGCGCAACTACAATTTGTGTACTTTATACTTATGTGATCATTGTATATTTGTGTATGTGATCAAATTTTCTTTTATTTGTGTTGTATTCAATAAAGGGTGCTTGAAACAAGTTTTAAATCTTTAAAAATCTCTAATTTTCTAAGGTTTTTTCAACTTTTTTCATTTTGCCGAGTCTGCGCCGAGTCCGAGTCCGAGTCGCCGAGTCGCCGAGTCGAGTCACCCTAGCCGAGTCCGAGCCGAGTCCGAGTCTCGTAACAATGCTTCAAACAATGCAATAAAACTAAACTATTCTAACTCTCTAAAAAGTGTCTACTCTCTAACTGCTCTGATGTATAATCCACTAATTTGACTAACTACTAGTGTACAAATGAGGGGACTCCCCTTTATATAGCTGGCCAATCTCAACGGATGGTCCAGATCAAATTACAATGGATGGCTCAGATCGAGCCACCTCAGCCCTAGACAAGATTTACCCTAAAAACCGCCAGAAGGTGGAGGAGTGGCGTCATTAATGATCTCAAAAATAGCAGATTCCTCCTTGACCACTATGGGCAATTAATGCCCACTATCCCTCTAGAAGATTCTCGTCCATGACTTTGTTTCCATTGCTCTTTTCTCTGACCACGTAAGCTACGAACCGGGCCAGCACTGAATCAACTTCCTCCTCAGATATCGCCGGAGTAAGATTGAGCTGATACTCAAGAATAGCCACCATCTGCTCCTGCCAATCACAAGACTTTCTCCAAGTCTCAATAGACTCCTGCGTGCTTTGAATAATTGCTGAAAATGTAGAGATGTTTTCAAAGTCAAGTTGAGAAAACATCCTCATCTCGGAGAAGAAAGGCTGTAACCTTGCTTTCAATCTGTCCACCTCTACTTCCTCAGGAGTTAGCCTCTTGGCGAACAATGCATCCAATGTGTTGAGGATGCCCACGTGAATATTTCTCATGGCCTTCCTGATTTTAGAAGACTCAGCAGCTGCCATGTCGAAGAAGCCCTTTCTAGTGAATGCAGTCGAATGCCATCCGAGAAAATCATACCTGTCCCCATCCTGGATCACCCCTGCATTGACCAAAGTTTGCGTGGGCACACGCATCAGAACAGCAAGGCGAGGAATGGTCTTATCCTGGAATATATGAGTGTCACCCCAAGCTTGCTCGACACCATCCAAGTGCGAGAGGATACTAGACACAATCCGAAAAGAGGAGACAAGATCAGCTATGAATTTCTCCGCCTCAGTGCGAACACCACCTATCCATTTATCTCCTTCTCGGATAGCCCTCTTCATTTCCTCGAGCCCACTAATTGATTCCCGTGGCAGCTCAGGCGGAAGTTCCACTACTGGGTTCTCCTGAGCACATGGACGTGCTAGATGCTGTACGTATCCAACCAACGCCCTATGCTCCTTCTTTAATCTCTTATACTTCCCTTCCTTTCGTACCAATCTATCCTTCAATGCTTGGAATGAATTTTCAGCCTCTTCAACCACCTGTGCTCTGGAAGGACGCCCTAATTCAATTGTAGTTACCGTGTAACTTTCTGGCATTACATCACTTAAGTCATGGTCCTCCCTTGGAACGGCAATATGGAGAGTGTGCGAACCGGCCTCGTTAGTCTACATCTTCGAATACTTCCTTGCCCTCTTCCTTTTAGGTGACTTGTTCTATTTAAAAGTTCCTCCATTTCTATTGCCAGGTCAGCGTCATCTTCCTGATCTCTCCTTATTGCACGTGAGAGCCAATTTGGAGCACCTTGCGGGGCGCCATAAACAATGAGGGGCTACTCTTTTGTTGCCTCAACCTCACGAACTTCCTCTCGAGCAATATTTGGCTGAGGCTCATCTGTCTCCATATGCTGGTCACTCTCCTCATGAGCTCCAACCCTTGATTCTATAATATCCTCTTCCTCGAAAACTACCTCAAGTGCACGATCAAAGCGGATATCTGTTTCCGTTTCTTCTCCCTCATCTGGCTGATCGGCACCTTCAGGAGCATTAACACTCTGACTGTCCAGTTCTCTTGGCAACGGCTGATTGACCTCTCCAACCTCCGGCTCCTCATTCACTCTAGCTCTCTGATTTGCAAACATTGAGATTTCATGCACACTGGAGGAATGGGTCAACAACTGAGTAGATGATGTATCCTTCGATCCCTGAGGTTCCGGCTGAATAGGTTCCTCCTGCTGTTGCGGCTCCGAAGCTTGGGCAATCTGCTTCTTTTTCTTTGCTGACACTGGTGGCCTCCGATCACCCATGAGATTGTACGAGAGGGCAATTGACCTTCTCCTCAACCTATGAACATGCCCCTCTACCCAACTCCTCATGAAGGTCAAGACAGGCATAGACAAAGTGTCTAAGTCTATAATCTCTGGCTCAGCCCAATCTGGTGGTGGGATTGGCGTGTTCTTTATCGATTCATAGTCTGGGTGAGTAAGTCGGGTATCCTCATCAACTTGATCTGGGACTTGGACCACTTCGCACTCTCTGATTAATTTAAGAGGCAACCTGGAGAACATTCTTCTTCTAATCTCAGCTTCGTCTCCAGCATTTGCCCAAAAATCCTCCAAGTGAGCCCTGTGCCTGTATTCCTCACCCTGCACCATTCCAATCTTCCCTCGAGGATCAAAATCCTACCTGCTGGTATGGAGAGTGAATTGATAGAACCGTAATTCCTCGTCTGCCTCCTTGGCTGCCTGCAAAGAAGGGCACTCCTCAAGCGAGTTTCCCAGAACAATGGGGAAGTGAAAACCTCCCTTCTTCTTCCTTCTTATAATCTTGTCATAGGCCACCAATTGCCTAGATAGCTCAAGCATTATGATTCTATTCGTGGGGTACCTCGGTAGTCGGTAGACGTATGAATTGTACCCCGACAACCTCAAATAGGTGAACTTTGGGAATTGGACAAACCAAAACCCATACTCCTCGATCAACATTTGCGCTTCTTCAGATATTCTTTGTTGCAATCTCCGCTGAAGGGTCCTCGTGATGCGCATTGTGAAGGCATCATTACCCTCTTGAAATCAGAGGTGCTCGTGAGATGCAATTGCCTGCAAGATTCATGAATCTTGAACTGATTAAAGCCACACCCAATCGGCTCTTGGTACGCCAGCCCCTTGTATTTTGTCATCCATGCCAGCATGTAGATAACATACGAACTCATGTAGAACGTCCTCGTTCTCCTTAGATTCTTGAACTGCTCATCGATATTATCACTTATCATTTGCGCCCAATCCACATCCGCCTTTCCTTCTAGCACCACGCTGATATAGAACATCCATGGCTTGAACACATATGCCTGAGGGCTGCCATTAACTTGACTGAGCAACATGATCAAATCACAATATTCTTGCTTCAGTTCTTCTGAAATAATTTGCTTTGGCAGTTTGGCGCCAGGAGGCTTAGGCTTTCTCATCCACGTGGTGTTAATCCTGTTAACACACTTGTCAAAAGATGTGGCATACATCTTGTCAGCTTTCTCCTTGGATTTGTATAACATTTTATCCGTGGCCAAGATCCCGAATGCCTCGCCAATTGCATCAAGTGCGAGGTTGGCCAACAACATGCCATTTGGAGAAACAATTGTCCGGTGATCTGAATTGTAGAAATTTGCACACTCCATAATCAGCTCTAGACATCGAACCGCTGGCTGGAACCTGGCTGCTGCATATAATCCGCTCTTCACAATGTTGTGCGAGACGTCCGTCGGAGGATTGCCACCTTGCCCATATATCCTTCTCATGAAGGCCTCGAGGTTGGTATCCGTCAAATTTCCAAATTTGGACACGAACTTAGACTCCGGAATAAAAGATTTCTTCAAACTCTTGATGATTGCCTGCCTGGAGGCATTCTCCTTTCCAGCTTCATTATTTCCAGCTTTAGCTCCAGCCTTGCTTGTTCCAGCAACATCAGCTCTTTGACTTTCAGCCATCTGCAAAACAAACAAAAGCATGCATTACAATTCAAACTTTTAAAATAAAAACTTCGTGAGATGGCTGGCAAATGGAGTTGGCTGCGAAAAGAAAATAAAATTAATAACTCCAGCAGTAAAACTTCAACTCCAAACCTCGATAAATTTAAACTTCGAAATATAAAACTTCGAACTTCAGCAATTTGCAGCCAAAATAATTTCAGCTCTCTGGAAGAAATCAACTTCAGCAATCTCAACTTCGAATTTACTTCAAGTCTCAGCAACTTCGAAAATTTTAAATCTCAGCAACTTTCAAACTTACTTTTGGCAACTTTAGAAATTTCTCACTATTCAGCAACTCCAAATCTCGAGAAATTCAAACTTCTTGAAAAATCGAACTCAACACCTCCTCTCACTTTCAGCAACTTTAAACAATCAGCAATAAATTAACTTCAGAAAATCTCACACAGCTCAACAATCGCTTTCAGCAACTTTCAGCACAAATCTCAAATTCGAATCTTGTGAATAGAAATGAAAACTTTGAGGTTTTTATAATTGAAAGCTGGTGCTTATTTTAGCAAATGCCATTAATTCTCTTCATCATGACTTAGACATTTTCTAAATTTAAAAGAGAATATTCCAGCTGTCTTACAGTCGTCATAGCAATTTGCTATTACGGGAGATTCTTTCCTCATTTTAAATTTTAAATTTCCCTCCCAACTGCCAGTTACTTCCAACTGATTGAAGTAATTTCGAGAAAAATCATTTAAAATTTACTTTAGTTAAAAAAAAGAATAATCTCACCGCTTTTAAAATGGCATAGTAAAATTTAAAATTTAATTCAAATGCCATTTAATTTTATTCTAGAAATTTATTCATTTCATCGTCAGCATTTTAAAATGGCTAGGCATAATTATTTTCCGTCCGTAATAACTCCAAAATAAATTCCCCGTAATTAAAATCTCCCGAAATTTAAAACTTCATGTGTCCAAATTAAAGGGGAACGTTTAATTTAACTTTGGAAAATAATTAAATTTTAATTTTAATTAATTTCTCTGACTTAGGCGAATTTCACATTATTTGCCTAGAGAAATTTTTTTATTATTTCCAACGCCTTTTGAAAATTTTTAATAACTACCATCGAATTTCATAGAAGATCACCATGCCAAGTGCGATCAAGGGGAAACATTTAATTTTTTCAACGTTTAATACTTACTTGTCCCCTTTAGCACTTAAAAAATTTCACCCACTTAAATTTTCAAAGCAAGGCGCATTTGATAGAAAGCATTTTAGCAAAGAATTTCCAACGCCTTTTAATATTTTTCAATCTTCCCTTTTGACTTAGGCGCATATGCAAGGGTTAGCTTTCATTTTGAGCACTTAGAGTATTCCCAAAGGTTTAGGTGCATATAAGCTTTTATAAGTCTAGGCGCATTTAATGGGGGGAACTTTTAGCTTTAATCTTTTAACGTCCTCTCTAAGTACCTCCCTCATCCTAAGGCGCAAATGTAAGGGTCAGCTTCCAATTGGGGCGCAAATAGCATGTAGAGTTTTCATTTTTGCGAATGCTTTAGATTATGTTGCTTCAAATTTAAATTACCATAGAAAATTTCTCACGTTTTCTCCTCTTGACCAAGGCGCAAATGGCAGTATGTGCTTTTAATTTCGATCATCCAACACTTAGAAAATCTTAATCTCCTTCTTCAAGGCCTGGCTGAGGTATTCAACTTCAGATCTGAAGTGCCTTAGAAAATTTACGAGCTCCTTCCTCTTCCAGGCGCATATCATAGGTTGTGCTTTCAATTTTAAACCATCTTGAAGTCTTTAGGCACAAATCCTCATGACTTAGACGTCTCTACCCTTTCCATTTGCCTGGGCGCAAACAAGAGGGTAAGCTTTTAAATGGGGGCGCATTTTGGACCCTTCACTTTCAATTCTTCACACTTAGAACATTTTCTAACCTCTTCATAGCCAGGCGCATATCACATGCAGGGCTTTCAATTTTAAATGACTTAGAAAGTTCCTTTACCCAGCCACCTAGTGATGGGCGCATATGAGCCTATGTGCTTTCATTTTAAGGACTTAGTCAAATTTTACCTTCCATCATTCTCAAGGCTAGGTGCATTTCATACCATGGGCTCTCATTTTAACGCCTTGGTCAAATTTTACTTTCATGCTCTTTCAAGGGCGCATTAGACATGGGGAGCTTCAAATTGGGGGCGCACCTCATGTGTCAAGCTTTCAATTTCAACATTTTCCTTATCTTGGGCGCATATAGGCCCTTGAGGTTGCAGCTGGGGGCGCTTTTGAGAGGGGTAGCTTTGAGTTTCAACACTTAGAAAATTTTAATCACTTCTCCATGTAAAGCAAGGCGCATTTAGGGGGGTGAGGTTTCAGTTTTACGCCTTAGAGATTTCTCAACTCACATGCTATTAAGTGGGCGCATTCAATAGGGGCATCTTTTAATTTCCACGCCTAACAAGTTTCTTGCCCTAGGTGCATATAACCCTCTGAGGTTCCAATTTGATGACTTAGTGTACTTTTGAAGTCTTCTTTCCCCACTTAACTTCAGGGGCGCATTTGGATGGGTGAGCATCTAATTTTCCATACTTAGAGAGTTTTCCAACTCCTCCACTAGCCCAGGCGCAAATAAGAGGTCATGCTTTCAATTTTGAAGGCTTAGAACATTTTCTTCAATTTACTCCCTCAAGCTTGGGCGCATTTCATACCATGAGCATCAAATTTTGAACACTTGATAAAAATCTTATCTTCCAAGTCCTTAGGCGCATGTGGAGAGGTCCTCTTCAAATTTGTAACACTTTGACCTTTCATTTTTATTTGCCTTGGTAGAATTTTCATCTTCTTTAGCCTTTTAAGGCGAATTTTGGTGATGGACTTGAAAAATTATCAAACTTGGTGGATTTCATGCTTTTGCCAAATTTAGAATGATTTTCTCCTGCTAACCCTAGCTTTCTCCAACTTTCTAATTTTAGAAAGTTTTTCACATTTTGTGCTTTTAACTGCTTCCTGACTCCGAAAGACCTGATTTTGCTTCGTTTCAACTTTCGAGATGTGATTGAGCTGTCGGGGCCTGATGCCAGCTTGTACCTGCTATTTTTAGCAACTTACTAAAAATAGCCATTACTTAGAATGTCTTCAATTTTCATGTGCTGAATGCCTGAGGAGTGTTGATCATGGCTAGATGCTGCATTTGCATGACTGTCTTGTTCTGCCCTTGATTTCAGGAAACCCTAATTCCTCTGCACCAGCCTGCTAAAAATAGTAAGTGCCTGATTTTCCATCCTCTGCAACTCCGTTTGTCTTGAAATTCACGCCATGGGGTCCTCATCACCTGCTTGACCTGTTCAAACCGACACCTTTCGCTGACCTGCTATTTCTGGCGTGCTTCTGGAGTGGCTTACTATTTATAGCAGGTGCTTGCTTTTGGAGACTTCCTTAGCTCCGTTCGTGTTGAAATTTGGATGTCGTGCTCTACGTTGGTAAACTTGCCTGTTCAAACTGAGACTTGATGTTGACTTTCTATTTATAGCTGGTCTCAGGGACGCCTTACTAAAAATAGTAAGTGCTCGGTTTTCCTTCAAATTTTGCCAGTAGACTCCCTGAAGGATACTGATCATGGTGGATACTTCAGTTTTGGAGATTTTGACGTCTGATTCTTCATTTTGAGTCCTGAAGCTCGAAACCCTAATTTGCCTTGCATGTGCCTCAAATGAGCTCCGTTTGACCTCGTTTCTGTTACATGTTACCGTGTTCGTGATTCTGAAGTGTGGGGTAGCTGCCAGAGTGTACCTGCTAAAAATAGAAAGTAGCTGAAAAAATGACCAACCGGTTATCAGATGATTTTGCATGTCACATTGCCCGAGAGATCTTGAAAAACCCAGAAAACCCAAAAAAATCATCAACATGCAAGCACTGGCTAAAAATAGCAAGTTTCTAAAAAGTGACCAATTCCACTTGCATGTTACACCGTTGCGAAGCTCTCGGAAAACCCAGAAAGAATATGCCGACATGCGTTGAGAAAACTTGCATGCAAACCCTAATTACAGCCTTCGAAGGCTGAACGCTGAAAGTTGTTGTCCTGCTTTGCATGTCATATCACTGCGAAGGTTTCGAAAAACCCACAAAGAATATCCAGACATGCATCTGAAAATTTTGCATATAAACCTTGGAATTTGCTCTGGAAGTTGTATTGCTAAAAAATAGCAAGTTGCCTATTTCTGCCCAAATTTTGCCAGTGATAAGTTCAAAGTGCTCAGAATGTAGTGCAGTTGTCAGAATGTGAAAATCTCGAGAAAACAAACCCTAAATCGACACTTACTAAAAATAGAAATGTTGCAAAATTTAGTGAAAATTCAGAGGGACTCTGTTTAAAGCATTCTGACAGCAGTGCTAAGCTCAGAAGTTGATTAGCCAACTCAATTTGACCTCAAAGTAGCCTAAAGAATGTAAACCCTAATTCATTAGAAAACGCTTCAGACTTAGTCATAATTCAAATCCAGGTCAAATGGTAAGTACACTATCAGATAGGAAGAAACAAACCGAGAGAGACAGACCAAAAAGCAAAGCCAAAAGACCCGAATGGAGAAAAAATTAGGGGGGTCCCCATTTTGAATGGGGCAAGGTGTGAAAAGGTCACAACACGCGGGAGACCTCATTGTTAATGAAATCCAAAGTTATAGAGAAAAAAGGGGTGCACTCTTCTCTTTAGAGCTAGCAAAGAGAGCAATACACAATCAACCACTAGGTATAAAATTTGAAATTTACAAGTTACAAATATTGATAATTTGATAAAATATGTTTTCAACTTTTGAGTTTTGACTTTCCTTTCTAAGTTTCTAAGTTCTCTTGTAACTCTTAATTTGTTTTTTGTAGATGTTTGGTGGTCAAATTGGGGTGGAAATACCCATCTCCAACAATTTGCCCTCCGTGTCTTATCACAGCCTTGTAGTTCGTCCAATTGTGAGCGTAATTGGAGTTTGTTTGAGGCCATCCATACAAATAAAAGGAACAAACTAGCTCAAAAACGCATGAATGACCTTGTATATGTGCAATATAATCTTCGGCTGCGCATAAAACAGGTTAAGGAAATATCAAATGATCCAATTGATTTGGATGAGATAGATCCATACAATGAATTGACAGGGCAAGATGAGCGACCTTCATTGTTTTCCGAGGATGAGATCTATGACTTTGAGCGACAGGCAATGGAGGAGGGGGGTGGATTTGCATTCTCATTGGATGACATTGAGGATGACCCTGAGGAGGAGTCATTGGTGGTGCCAGAGCCACCAGCAGTAGCCTCTATATCCAGGATGGAGGTTGAGCAGCCACAGCAGGTGCCTACGACTACACCCTCTCCCGTAGTGAGAAGTACTAGACATGGGAAGAGGAAGATGTGAATTTGTAAAAGCTGAAATATATTAATGTTGTATTTACTTTCAGTTTTACAAAAACTATTTGCTATTTTCATTTTGTTTCAGACTATCAGTATCAGCGTATTGAGCATTCCACATGGGGATGTGATTTTGTATCTAATTTTCTTTCAAATCAATCAAATATAGCTAAATTCAGCTTGTTTCGTCTATTTACTCATTTTATTGACTCATTGGATGCATCTTATCTTTGAATTTTGCAAAAAAAATGTGTTTTTAATGAAGTTTAAGCAATTTTTTAAGTTGCCGAGTTTTTTGCCGAGTTTTTTCCGTACCGTATTTTCCGGGCTTGGTGAGTTTTTGCAATTGGCGAGTTTTTCAACTATGGAGCCATCTAGTTCAAGTTTGCAGTAGTATATTTTTTTGGATATATTCATTCTTGTTGATCATACAAAGAATTACAGTAGTTAATAGACAGGTCAGCAACAAGGCATTGAGACCTTCAACATATTACATCACTCAAAGGTTTCAACATCTCATTTTGGATAATAGTTTATTTGCTTTTAGTTTCATGCTAAATGTTTGATGAAATGCTCATATTCATATTATGGAAATATGTTATCTAAGTTTGGTTCAAACATGTTTGTTAATTGATATCATTCATTATTATAATAATCTGGAAGGTATTCCATCGGATTCTTTCATTTCCAATTATTTTCTTTGTAATAGATCCTTGGACGATAGTACCACTAGATCCCATTTTATTTTCTATCATTCTCTGCCTTGCATGGCATGAATTGGAATCAGGTGAGTTAATTTGCTGTTTTGGCGTTGATACAACTTTGTTTGCACTCAGTATTAGCCAATTTGGCTAGAGAGATTCTATGATTGTTTTAAATTGTGAGTTGGTCGACTTGCTGCCAACACTTTTGAATTAACTTTCCTCTGTCCTCGTTCGTACTCCATATGCTCTCACCTTGCCCATTTTGGGAGCTGGGTGATTAGAAAGAGTGGAATTGAGTAGATTGCAATTTTGTTTTGGGATTTGAGCTAATGTCCTGCAGTGGTTATAATAGTGGTATCAAAATTTGTGGTCTTGCCAACTTGTTGGGAAGCTAACACTTTGTTGCATATCTTCACTTGCATGTTTTGAGTTGACCGCTTATTCAGTTTGTAGAGTAGTGAGATTCATCACCCTCAAGGCTCCAGGTCATGAGAGAGCCTCAAGGAATGAACTAACCTAAACTACCTCAGATTGAACATGTAAAGAAGCAAGAGAAGTGACAGGATGAAAAGGAAGGGAAAACAAAACTCTATTTCTCTTCTGTTAATGACAAATGTTTCCGGAACTAGGTGAGCCAACCGCAAAGGTTTCAGACCACAGACCAGACTACTCACTGTTTGAGGATGTCAGCACAGGAACCGGACTTAAGCGTGCCACGCTGGCTTCTCAGGGATGCGTTGGCGTTTTGTATGGATAGAAAGTCTGATATCGGCCAAAAACACATAGGGCCTACTTTCGACTAGAATATTGATGTTTGTAGTTTAACATGAAAATATAGAAGCAGAAAAAACAAGAAGAATATTGGAAAGGATTATTCTAATGGCAAAAATGATAAGGAAAGAGTAGGAAAAGATACCTTTCCCGAATAGTCCAGTCTTCTAGCTGGTTTCGAGAGGATGAACTTGTACCTAAACACAAAAGAACAAGAAAAGTGTTGGGTTGTGTTTTGAGGTCTACCTTAGTCAAACCCCTGTTTTGGTGTTCCCACCCATAGTTTGCGGACTCGGCCGACTTGCCGCGGACTCGCCGCAGACTTGGGAGTCCCTACCCTGGCCGAGTCCACTCGCTGCGGACTCGGGAGTCGAGTCCAGGCGAGTCCTGGGTCGGGACTCTCTTGCGCGGCTGAGTCCAAAAACGGGTTAAAACCCACGTTTTTTTTGGCTTTTTTTTTCATTTTTTGACTGTCACTCTTGAAAACCAGGTCTGCAAATTGCTTTGGGATTGATAGAAGAAGGGAGAACGAACCAAAAAGGTCAAAATAGAGCAAGGTAAGTGATCTAACACTGCTTTTTGTTTGTTTTCTTCAATTTTTTTGCATTCAAAATTTAAAAAATCAAGAAAAATAAGGGGAAATGCTGCCAATTTTTTTCTATTTTCCTTAATAGCCTAATTCTTATTGTTTCTACTTTCTAGCTTGGTTTTGCATTTTTTTTCTTTTGCAAATGTTTGAAACTTTGAAATTTTGAATCACATTTATTTGCTGATTTTTTAGCAAACCCTAGCTGATTTTTTTTTTCATTTTGAACTTGAAACAGCAATGTCGTCTTCAAATCCAAAGGGAGTAAAAAAAGACCCTGCATGGAAGTATGCAATTCCAGGAAATAAAAAAGGTGAATTGACATGTCATGAATGCAGCAAATGGATGACAGGAGGAATAAACAGATTAAAATACCACCTTGCTAGAATCCTTGGGCAAAATGTGGAGGGATGCAAGAATACTACTCCTGAGATCATGAGAGAGATGAAGGCCCTTCTTGCTGAATATGAGCTTAAGAAAGAGGAAAGACAAAAAACAAAAGATGCCCTAACATTAGTGATGAGTGGATCTCAATCCCAATCTGCACCCTCTATGCCCCATGGTGTTGCAAGCCCAAGCTTCCGTGCTCCACATTCATCTTTTGGTGAGAGTCCTGATGGTTCCTTTTCTACTGCTAGTCAGGGTCCTTCATCAGGACCAAATTATTTTATTCCACGTAATGTTCCAGGAGCACAACCTTCACTTGAAGGTACGGGTTGGAATAAAGAAAAGCATCAAGAAGCTAGGATGGCTGCTGCAAACTTTTGGTACTACAATAATCTACCTTTCAATGTTGCAAACAGCCCATATTGGGAAGGTTTGGTGAACGCCCTTACAGTTGCAGGAAAGGGGTTTAAGACCCCATCATCTAAAGATTTGAGTGGGCCATTGCTAGAGGAAGCCGTAAAGAATACACGGCTTGTGGTTGATGAGCAAAAAAAATTTTGGCGAAGAAAAGGTTGCAGCATTTTATCTGATGGGTGGACAGATGGACGAAATAGAACTCTCCTTAACTTTTTAGTGGCCTCTAATGGTGGATTGGTGTTTCTAAAATCAATAGATGCCTCCCATGAAGTTAAAAATGCTGAGACTTTATGCAATCTATTAGATGGGGTGGTCCAGGAGGTTGGAGTTGATAATGTTGTCCAAATCATCACGGACAACGCAGCTGCATATGTAGCTGCAGGTAGACTACTTATGGAGAGGTATCCCACAATTGCATGGTCTCCATGTGCTGCACATTGCTTAGACCTATTGCTAGAGGACATTGGGAAGATTTCATGGGTCAAAAGTGTGGTTGAAGATGCAAAAAGTGTTACAAAATTTATCTACAACCATACTTGGGTGCTTTCTTTGATGAGGAAATTTACAAATGGCAAGGACCTTGTGCGACCTGGAGTGACACGATTTGCTAGCCACTTCCTCACATTGCAAAGCATTCTTGGTGCCATTAATCATCTCAAACAAATGTTCGTGTCTGATGCTTGGAAGGAGTCCTCATTTTCCAATAGACCTGAAGGGGAGAGGATTGTTGCCATAGTTTTTGATGAGACATTCATCAAAAATGGAGAGGAGTTGATGGGGGTAAGTAGCAATCACACAAAAATAAATTATACATGATAATCTATTTGCTGTTTTTTTTTTTTGAGGGGTTAATTTTGTTATGATTTAACATTTGTTTTCATTTTTTTAGGTGACAGAACCTTTGGTGAGGGTTCTTCGTATGGTGGATGGAGATGGCATGCCAATGGGGTTCATCTATGAGGCCATGGATAGGGCCAAAGAGGCCATATCACGTTACTATGGCGGAAACAAAAAGAAATATGAAATCATATGGCGCATCATTGATCGGAGATGGACACACCAACTCCACCAGCCGATCCATGCCTTTGCCTACTTCTTGAATCCGAAGTTCTACTTCTCGGACACATTTAAGGCGGATGAGGAGGTCATGGAAGGTCTTGTCATATGCATTGATAGGATGGTGCCTGATCCTGAGCTGAGAGATAAAGTGCTTGATGAGTTGGAGGTGAGATTTGTTACATCTTATTTATGAATTTGCAATGTTGAGCCTTGACTATCTATGAATTTTCTATATTTGATTTACTTTTTCTTTTATCTATTCAAGGTCTACAAAGGTGCAGAGGGGAGACTCTTTTCCTCCCAACAAGCAATTGAAAGGAGAGGAAAACAACAACCAGGTAAAAAATGAAATTAGAAACTTGATTCTTACATATAGATTGTTTACTTTATTCTTATTTCTTAATACTTATATTTTTTAAACATGTTTTTGTAGATCTATGGTGGGAGAACTATGGTGCTAGCACACCAAATCTTCAAAAGCTAGCCATACGTGTCTTGTCACAGCCATGCAGTGCTTCTGGGTGTGAACGGAATTGGAGTTTATTTGAGAACATTCACACAAAGAAGAGGAATAGGTTGACTCAGCAGCGCCTAAATGATTTAGTTTTTGTTCGATACAACCTTCGCCTTCGAACTAGAAAGGTGGAGGGTGTTTCACACGAGTCCATCGACTTGGATGACATTGATCCATATGGTGAATGGACTATTGATGAACAAAATGATGAGGCTGATGTCTTCCTTACTGATGAGGATCTTGCTGAATTAGAGAGAGCAGCAGCAGCAGAAGAAGCAGCAAGATTGGATGCCATGGAGGACGATGAAGACACATTCGAATATCATGTTTCCCCTTCTCGATCTCCTAGTCCTCGTTTGGATACTATAGCACGGGCACCTTCTAGTTCTAGGCCTCCAAAATTGAGTACCATTGGGAGGGGAAAAAGGAAGATGTAGATTACATGTGGTTGTTAATGTTTTCCTCTTTTTGACATGATTATATGTAAACATTTATAAATTTATGATGCTGTTCTACATTGAAACTATGAGTATTTGATGACTATGAATGATGAAATTTCAATTATTGAGTGTTTGATGATCATATGACATGTGTAATCTTTGAATTATAAGTGTTTGATAATCAAATTAGGCTCTTATGTTCTCTAAATGCATTAATTTGTTCTTGTTTTTTTGTAAAACTATGGTTTTTTTTTTAGCCGAGTCTTTTCCCGAGTCCGTGCCGAGTCCCGAGTCCGAGTCATATTTTTGGGCTGCTGAGTCCGCGGTGAGTCCGAGTTTTCCAACTATGTTCCCACCTCCACGAATAGCCAAAAAGTAATGATATGGAGAAATCGATAAAAGAAAGAAAGGAAAAAGACAGTATCAAATAGAGAGCAAAGACAGCCTGAATGCTACTCTATAAGAACAACGATGCAAATAAACAAAGAGAAGCAATATCACCTTCCCTTCTGTTAGCACTCAAGGCCAAGAGAGGAAGATGACAAGAAATGATGCCTTGCCAAGAGAATGGAGCTTCGTGAATCTTGCAAAGATAATGTAATGTCCCCTTTCTAGTCACCACCAGGAGATTGATTATTTTAGCCTTTATTTATTCCCGAGGCTAAAATTGGAGAAATAAGGGAATTAATTATTAAATTAATTATTTATAAAGTCATCTCAAAATTATAATATCAAAAGGTGATTTTATATTTAATTAATTTAATAGTAAGTGACTACACAAAATAATAAATCATAAAGTCACTTAAGTGAATAAAATAATATTTTATTTTAGAAGCTTCTTGGAGACTTGATGAAAATTCTATATAAGGAGCTTTTGTCTTTACATTTGGGCATCTTGGTTGTTGACATCTTTTCTACTACATTGCTGAGTTTGAATGCTTAGCAATTTGCCTGAAGGTTTGAAGACTCTAAGGTGCTGGTTTCGGTTGTGCAATATCAACCCTAGCTGGAAGGAGTGGGATTTAATTTCAGTCTTTCACATTGTGCCAAAATTTAGTGGCCATTGGCCAAACTTTGTCTTGAAGAGGAAAATTGATTCAAGGAAATAATGGTAGATTTGTTGGAGAGTTTTCAATCCATTAGAATGGACGATTTTGCTTGAAGAAAGGCGACTTGCTTAGGAGGGAACAATTTTGGTATTGCTGATCAACAAAAATCAGAACTTGAGTTTATGCTGGGTGCACCTAGTGAAGGGCGATTTTGTGAAGAAGTGAAAGATAAATTCTGGAAAAATTCTAAAGGCATCGATTTGCATCTAAGAGGCAAGGCGCAGCATTTTGAAAACCATTGACAGCTTGTGCAAGAAGGATCGAACCATTTTGTGTTGGCAGCGAGCTTTTACCAGGTTCCATATTTCATTGTTGTATTGCATTTAGAGACTCAAATTCATATAGCAATCATTTGCTGACTCAATCAGCACCTTATCGATGTAATTACAGTCATAAAATAGACTTCATATTGCATATGTAATGCTGTCCTCCATACAGTTGATAGGCATTTAGTTTCAGTCATATTCATATGAGAAGTTGAATGTAAACTCAAATAGTTTAGGTCTGATTGCATCTCATTTTCAGTTTGTAAGAACTCTCATATTATTGCAATATCATTTGGAGATATAAGGAGTTTGATTGCCATCTATTTGACAAAATGTCTCTCATATGTAATTGCATTACTTTGAATCAGTTTTCATGCCAAGTGTTTGTGAAAATGTCTCTTGGTTGTAGGTGTGCATTTGCATTTAGAAATTCATGTATATGCATTTGAAAAATACAAAAAGAGTTGCACTTCATTTTATATACTTGATTAGTTATCTTTGCAATCATTTCCAAGCATCCAAACATCATTGGCATCAAACCAAAACCAAAACAAACAAACTGAAATTTCATATCAGCAAGTTCAGACTTTACATGCCAACTGTTTGACAAAATTCCCAAGGCAAAAATTAAAGGTTTTGAGTCTAAATCAGCAAGGCTCATTACAGTGGTATCAGAGCTTAAGTTCCTGCCAGCCTGTAAGGGTTCAAGAGTGACAGAGAAAAGAGATACATAGCAAGGGAAGAAAAGAAAGAGGCAAAACATTGGCAGCCACCATAGGTTCCGAAAGGAGACACAGTTTCAGACTTCTTGAGAAAGCATTGAGAAAGTGAAGGAGATTCAGCTAGCACAAGGGGTGAAGGTGGTAGTGGTAGCCCTAGGAAAGAAGATTCAAGTGATGCACTCTTGAGGGAACATTTAGTAGAGCAAAGAAGAACAAATTAGCATTTAGAACAAATGATGAATATGCTAATAAGAAATTCAATTGGTAATAATAACAATACAAATGGAGGAAACAATGGACATGGAGACAACTCAGTCAATAATAACAGGGTTCCTAAGCACCGCACTACACAAAGTGGGACAAGACCCATGATGCCTATTTTTCTTGCTAAAGAAGAGAAACCAGAAGTAAACAATGAACTCTCAATACTTGAGCTCCAGGATCAATTCAGGCAAGATTGGGTAGCTGCTAGTTTCCAACAGGATATGTCTCTAAAAGACTGAAAGGACCTAAGAATGAGACATAGACCAGGAAGAGGTAATAGGGAGCAACACAATGATCTTAGGAGAAAGGTGGGCAAATTGAGTTTGCCTTATTTTGATGGTTCAGGGAAGACTATAGCACGAGCTTGGGTGCAAAAGGTGGACACTTACTTTCAGCTTAATCCTATGCCTGAGGATGAAGCAATTAAATATGCTACCATACATTTAGATGGGATTGCACATGAATGGTGGTACCATGGATTAGTCACAATGGGTCATGATCAGATTACCTATTATGCAGAGTTTACTGAGCGGTTGATTGAGAGGTTCGATGTGAAGGATCCAAAACTCCATTTCAAGGAGTTAGCATAGCTAAAACAGTGGGGATTATTAGACACATACATTGCTGATTTTCAGAGGTTAGTTGTTCTAGTAATGGATATTTCAGAGAGGAGATTGCTGGTCCTATTCATGGATGGTTTGAAGGATCCATTGAGAGGATGGGTTAAGGCTCTCAACCCTACTTCACTACAAGAGGCAATCAAGAAGGCTAGAAATATGGAGTCTAGCAATCAAGACAACAAGTACTCAAGCAATCAAAAGAACAAAAATACTTCTCATACTTCATTTTCGAAGGATAAGGGAAAGAAGTCTTTCTCTAAGGACAGTCAGGGAAAGGACAAATCTTTTGATGACTTCCGCAGGGAGTGTAGAGAAAAAGGAATTTGCTATCATTGTAAGGAAAAATGGGAAGTTGGACACCGTTGTTTGGGAAAAGGGAAGGCTCATCTCATTGAGGTAGTGTCAGATTGTGAGAGTGGGGAGGAGCATGGGCATGAGGATGTGGACAGCCGTAGTTCAGATGAGAAGTAGCCTCATGAGAATGGGGGCAAGAGTAGCACTGTTGCTACTATATCAGGCACACTGAGGTTTAACTCTTTTAGAGTTAGAGGATCCATTCAAGGACAGCACATTGCAGTTCTTATTGATAGTGGGGCCACCCACAATTTCATTGATGGAGCAGTGGTGGCAAAACAAAAGTTGCCAGCAGAGGAGTTTGAGGGTTTCAATGTGATGGTGGTCGATGGATTCAATATGTCTTGCACAAAGAGGGTTCCATAGTTGCCTATCACAATGGGAAATTATATAGTTACTGATGATTTCTATGTGGCGGATCTAGGTGATACCCATGCTATTCTTGGTATTCAATGGTTGCACTCACTTGGGAAATACACTCATAATTTTTAGACCATGGAACTTAAGTTTTGAATTGCAAATGGTAGGAGAGTGGTGCTCAGGGGTATGACAACAGGAGCACCCAAGATGGTGTCAGTAAAACACATGGAGAGTATTTTCAGACATGACATAGCATGGGTAGCAGAGTGTTTGATTACAAGCAAGGAGACTTCAGACACCGAACAACCATATCACGTTGATATTCAGGAATTGTTGGGGAAGCATGGTAAGGTTTTTGGAGAGATACCACCAGGGCAGCCACTAGATAGGGGTTTTGAGCACACTATTGAGTTGGAGGAGGGGGCAAATCCAATAATTACTACCCCTTATCGTCATCCTAAGAATTTTAAGGATGAGATTGAAAAGGCAATCAAGGAATTGTTATAGATGGGACATATCAAATTGAGTTCCAACCCCTTTTCATCTTCAATGGTGTTAGTAAAAAAGAAGGATGGGACAATGTGGATGTGTATTGACTACAGAGCTCTCAATAAGAGAACCATAAAAAACAGATACCCCATACCCAGGATCGATGAGCTCTTGGATGAGTTACATGGTGTAGTCTATTTCCCCAAGATAGATCTTTGTTCAGGATACCACCAAATCAGGTTTCGAGAGCAGTGTTGGTTGAATATTTTGTAAACTGAGAAGGTTTAGCAAAATGGTAATTTCAACACAGTGTGTGAGTAAAACTCTCCTATTTAAGGGAAGGCTCCCCCTATCTAAATAACTAAAAACAAATACAGGTGGAACGATAATCTCTCCTCTTGTTTCAGGAAAGACTAAACTTTTTTCTCTTTTCAGAAAAAGCAAGATTAACTTCTAAATAAAACTCTTACAGCAGTTTGTAATAAAATCAGTGGAAAGGAAATGAAGTTTCCTGAAAGCTCAAAGACTTCCGTCACTTCCTTCGGGACGGGAAAACAACCTCAAGCTCAAAGTCTTGAAAATCTGCAATCCTATCTACCCTTTTAAAAGATAATTCTAATAATAATATACAGCATATGGCAGCACAAAGTCTGTGGATATGATGTATCTATTAACTACTTATGTATTGGAATCGTCATGAGCACAAAGACTTGCAATTCTTCTTAACTTCTAAACTATAAATTCAATCTTCAATATTGACAGCACAAAGTCTGAAAATATATTAATTGAAGCTCTCCCTAGCAATCTTTCTCAATTTTCAAATGATTACAAAGCAATGCCCCAAAATGACATAAGAACACAATGGACATAAAGCGAGAATTCAACACAAAGTCTGAAATCTGCAACTCTTTGATATTATTTGAAAATGAACAACTTGTAATTATAAAGCTCAAAGTCTTTATGAGTACAAAATTCTGCAGAGTTTTCTTGCTTGCCAAAAAGATATGTTTACAAAGGACCCTCTCAAGTATTTATAGGAGAGAGGTCATGAGAAAAAGGTGGGAGGATCCCAACTAACTTGAGAAATTCTCTCAACCACCAACTACTTGTAATTGACTTATTCAAAATTACAAGTCCTAAACTATTTTGACTTGTAATTAGATTACATGTAATTACAATTTACAAAATTGCAAGTGAAAGAAACACTTGCGATTACAAAATCTGTTTTTACATGTAGTTTGTCGAAAACAAAAATGCATAAAGATAAAACATTTTATTCTATATCAATCCTAGCTTTGAAAGATTGAAATCTGCTGATAATTTCTTTCAACTCAGCTGGATCGGGGCCTAGCGTGTTCTTGGCAACTGCAACAGTCTTCAAAATTACATCAAAATATCTTATCGTTGCTAGTCTATGCTCTTCATAAACAGTTTGCATTTTATCAAAGATCGTTCTATGATTGACAAACTTGTGAATCGAATCCATGGTAAAATGTTCTGATTCCAGCTCTTGACGAAGATTTGCTGCCATCTTTGTAGTGACCATATCAGCTGCAAGTAATTCTCCTTCATGATTCAGTACTCTGCAAGGGATCTTCTCAAAGCTAGACAGGATGTCTTGCTGAACTTCATCATTCATTTCTAGAGTAGCTTGAATATCTTTGATGAGATCTTGAATAACCAATGATTTATTTGTCATAAGTTCTTCAAATTCTATGTATTTTTCTCTACTTGGTAGGATTGAATTGCTGCATAGAATTTGTAGCTTGGTTTGATCCATTTCATGCCAGATTTTCAAATCTTTTTCAAGTGAATCTAAATTTTGTTGGAAAGCTTCCAAAGTCTGATTCAACTTTATTTTTGCTATTCTGACATTGTTTAGAACTTGTAATGTCTTTTCAATCATTGGAATGCTTTGATCAATGAGTTGTGTTACCCAAGAATCAACTTCTTTGGCTTTTTGTGCAATTTTCT
This sequence comes from Sequoia sempervirens, assembly GCA_007258455.2. Lineage (NCBI taxonomy): Eukaryota > Viridiplantae > Streptophyta > Pinopsida > Cupressales > Cupressaceae > Sequoia > Sequoia sempervirens. The sequence continues at coordinate 22,808 of VDFB02372441.1, forward strand.
CCAATTGCTTAACTGATTCTTCAGAAGTGAAAGAAGTTAATGGATTAACCTGTTCTGAAGAGTTGGCAATCTTCTGAATGACTGACATGAGCTGTGAATTCTCTTCTTTCAGCTTTTCCTTCTTTGCCAAAAGTTCATTGTAACTATGTGTTAGAATAGTTATTGAATTTTGAGCGTCTTGCATCATACCAGCATGTGTCTGCTTGCCTAAATCCACCCTTGTGAATTTATAATCAGAAACTTGCATCTCTTCAGGTGACTTGTCTGCAAGGGGTTCAGCTATCTCTGCATACTTCATTTTGTTGCTGTCCACAACTACCCATGAAATGATCTTAGCCTTCTTTGCAGCTTTTGGCTTTGATCTCTTCAACTGCTGAAAATCAAATACATCTGGAGAGATTGTTTGTTTCTTTCTCTTTAGAGTAACTGAACTCAACCATGGAGGAAGGTTCAACGTGTCTTCATTTGAAACAGCAACCGTATTTGAAACAGCAACAGATTCATTTTGAGTCACTGTTGCCACTCTTGGAGATGTCTCAGTTTGAATTGCAACAAAAGCTTGACTGGAAGGTGCATTTTGATTAGCCATAAAACAATCAAAGCTTGCAGCAGATGTATCAATTTCTGGAAGCGTTATTTGTGATGTGTTTGGATACATTGGATTAGCATCAAAAACATTTTCCAGATTATCATACATGTTTTCTATAGAAGCAGTCACCATTGATGAAGTTGATGCATGAAGAGCAGTTTCAATAGGAGGAATGTAAACTGTTGAAAAGGAATCAATGTCGCTGTCAAATTGAGACATAGGAGATAATACTGATACTGGTGCAGCATCAATATGTGGAGACTCTATACTTAGAGTAGTAGGAGACTGAAGAACTTCTCCTTCTTGCTGATCAATGACTTGGATCTGCGTCTCTCTAACCTCTTTCCCTTTTAATGTTGGTTCCTCCAAAGGTTGTTCTACAACACGGTTGACTCTCAGCTTAATCCTCGTTCCTGAAGAAGATGCACCTTCCTTAGACTTGTCTCTGACTTCTGATTTTAATCCAACAGGTCCAGCTGAATCATCTTCATTATTAACCCTGACTTTAATAGTCTTGACGCCTATACTCTTGAGCCAAGAGTTAGTATTTGCCAAGATTGACTGAAATCTATTGAAGATAGAAATTGATTCTTTATTAGACCATTGTTTTGCTGGAATAGAAGCATCAACAACTCTTTGTTCTTCATATTCTGGATCTAAAATCAGCCCATCATCAATTACTCCTTCTTGAATCAAGGTTAGATTAAAATCAATAACCTGCTCAACTGTAAGTCTGCAATAGTCCATTTTATAGATTTCTTTCTCAGTTTGGAGATCTGCCCAAATATCTTCAAGGCGATGCACATGAGTGAAGGCCCTCTTTATCTTGTCCTTCATGCCTCTGTAATCAAAATCTGCTCTAGCCTTGAATCTTTTCATCTTAACCTCCTGAATCTCGGTTTCCATAGCTTTTGCCTTTGAGGTGCTTGTTAAGGAGTATCTCCCAATCTGTAATGGCTTATGAGACGAGATACTCACTCCAGTTTTGTGTTGCGCAGCTTGCCGTGCATGCACTGTCATCAACTGTCTTGCGAGCTCCATTAAAATGATCTTATCAGTTGGATACCTCGGCAGCATGTATGGCTGATCTTCAAAACAGCCAACCCTCATATAGGTAAAAGTAGGAAACTGAAGAAAAAGGCAACCATATTCATTAACTTTTTTCCAAGCAACATCTGATACTCTGTTGTTCTGCAAGTTCTTGTCAAAAAGGCACATGAAATAGCCAAAGAACGCATCTTGAACTCTTCTGTAATGAACCCTGCTAGGAATCAAAGGCAGCTGATCATAGTATTCCCAAACTAGGACAAGAGATCTATCTCCAACGGTAGAAAGGCCTGGAAACTGCCTCAGTGAAGCTGCTATATAAACTAGATAAGAATTCATATAGAAGGTGAGTGTGGTAGGAACTTGTGCAAGCTGCTCACATAAGCTATCACTAATTATTTCACCCCAGAAGATTGGGTGTTGTGCCTTTCTAATCACCACAATGAACTTGTACATCCATTTCTCAAAGACATTAGAGAATTTCAACCCCATAATTCTGCTCAAGAGAGTGATGATATCGTTGATCTCTTCTTTGCAATCAGATCGATACAGCTTGGCCCATCGAGACACACCAGCTCGACGCTTCAAAAGCCATTTGGTATTAATGTGCTGTTTACAATCTTCTTTCTTTTGCTCATAATGATCTAGAGCGCTCTTCATTGAAATATCTGAATACATGGGTGAGTTTGGAACTCTGAAAACCCTATGAATAGTTTCCGGATCAAGCCGTATGACTACATTCCCATCATCATCTTTAATAGTTCTGGATTCTCTATCAAAGTGAGCTGCGCATGCAAGGACGAACTCTGGCTCTAGGGCAGCAACAGGAAAGGAAGCAACCAGATGAATATGACTTCGCAATAGCAACTGCATAGGATGAGAAGTTGATTTCTCAGCTCTCCCCAAAAACTCGGACATATCAACATGCCCAATCTCCGTATCTCTGATTTCCTCAATGTTTGAGACAACATGAGAAGGTGAAATCTCATTCTGGTATTTGTCATATTTATACTTCATCTTTTTGTTCGGTGGAGAAGAAGGTTCCTCTGTCATCGAACAAGAATCTGCAAGGCTACGATGAAAGTTCCATAAGGTCAGGACATCATTAACATTTACAGGCGTAGACATGGCGAAGGCTAAAACTCAAAATGGTATTTGGCTGTTTGAGGGTAGGAAATGAGCATTATAACTCATTTCAGGTTTTTGAGGGCTGATTGCGAGTGAAAAGGACATATTCTTTTCATGACGAATGAAAAAGTTAGACTGCAACTTTGCAAAGTGCAAGTCAAAACTTTTAAATTGCATTTGCAGTCAAAGGCAAAAAGTCCGATTTTAAAGCACTTTAATGGTATTTCGGGATTTTGGGGGCCGACTGCAAATGAAAAGAGCATTTCGGGATTTTAAAAGGTTATTGCAAGTGATTTAAAAAAACAAACTTTTCACAACTAGCATTCTTCATTAAAATCTCCGATTTGTAATAGATAAGTAAAACCCCGATTTGTCACAAAAAGTATCATTTTTTGTATTTCTTTTCCTATTTCAGAAAATGGAAATGGGGATGGAGAGAGAAGTACGGATGGTATGAAAACGGAATGTATGGAAATGGAATGAAAACGAAATGGTTTGGAGAGTGAATGGAGTGAAAGCAAATGAAGGTCGAATGGAGAAAACAGTAAGACGTTTTCACATATTCTCAGCTGAAACGTATAGAAATGAAATGAAATGGAGGGCGAGTAAAATAAAATGTGAGGAAACAAAGGGCGTATGGACAATGAAAGACGTAGGAAATGCATAGAATAGTAAATGACGTTTCACTAAAATGCAGAAATAGAAACGCATTTTCATGGGAAAGCATAAAGAAGAGAAACACGTTTTTCTTGACTGAAAATGTATGGGATGAACGAGAAATGGCGAATACATTTGCGAAGAAGATGACGTTTCAGTGTATAACAGAAAAACGTATGAAGGCGAATGAATAAAAACGCGTATGAAAAAGAAAGTCGTTGTAAATGAAAAACACGTTTTGCAAAACATTTTAATGAAAAGCATTTAAAATATTTACAAAACAAAATACAAGAATAAAAGAAAGAAAAGGAAACATACCTGTAGCAAAATTCGCAGACAAAGAAGAAGAAGAAACCCTAGGCGCATTCACAAACTCAGAAGATGAAAGAGACTTGGAAATTTACAGGTAAAAGCGCGATTTTTAAGCATGTGAATTCATGACATATCCATGAAAAGAGGAAGAAAGGTGAAATAGGACTCGAACAGCTTCAAAAATGAATGGCGTCGGACTTTCACATGACAAACGCATATGCTTTTGCAAAGTCGGACTTTTTAAATCTGTTTGCAAGTTGCTTTTCAATAAAATCGGGGTTTTCAAATGATATTGCAAGCATTCAGGCTTTTTAAATGTCATTGCAAGTGATTTAAAAGAAAATAGGACTTTTTCAATCACTTAACAAGTGACTTTGCAAAATCGGGCCTTTTTGATCACTTAACAAGTGAGTTCGGACTTTTATCATGCTCTTGCAAGTGAAATCAAGTGAAAATCGGGCTTTTACACTGTATTTGCAAGTCTCTTAATAAAATCGGACTTTTATAAGACAAAAGCAAACAAAATAAAGCAAATTGGACTTTTAAGAAGCTACTACAAATAATCTTTAAAGAAAATCGGAATTTCTAAGAACAATTACAAGTACTTTATGAAAAATAACTTGTAAAGAACTTAAAAAGTTCCTATTATTGCAAATGCTTCAAAAAGTTCCTACAAAGGAAAAGAAAGTTTTAAAAAGCAACTTGTAATTAAGTTCAAAATCTCCTACTTGCAGTGATGTTATAAAAACCCGAATGTGACCAAAAACATACTGAAAATGACTCAGAAATTGACGAAAACGGACGAGAATGTGGAAAAAGGGGTAACCCAAAGGACTATAGACTTAAAATTGAGATTTGCTGATCTTAGCACCTCGAAATACGTGCCATAGAGAAGAAAAACTTCAAATTTAATCAAAATTCCAATTGGTTATCCCAATTTCTAACAAGTCAAAAATTAGGGACAACAAGCAGGATATCCATAAGACCGCATTCAGGTGTCACTACGGGCACTATGAGTTTTTGGTGATGCCATTTGGATTAACTAATGCACCTGCCACATTCCAGTCATGTATAAATCATATTTTCAATAAGCAGCTGCGTAAGTTTCTCCTAGTATTCTTTGATGACTTTCTCATTATAATAAAACTTGGGAGAACCACTTGAGTCATTTGGATGGGATTTTGACTATCATGGGAGAGTAGTCATTATACGCTAAGGCTTTGAAATGTGAATTCGGCCTTAGAGAGATACTCTACTTGGGGCATGTGATTTGTTCAGATGGGGTGCAAGTTCATTAGGAGAAAATACAATCAATACTTGATTGGCCACCACCCAGGACACATAGAGTTGAGGGGATTCTTTGGATTGTGCAATTATTACAGATGGTTTGTGAGAGGATTTTCACAGTTGGGAGCACCCTTGACAAATTTGACCAAGAAAGGTGCATTTAATTGGTCCGAGGAGGCGCAACAAGCTTTTGATAAGGTCAAGGAGGTGATGAGTAGCTGCCTAGTTTTGGCGCTTCTAGATTTCACATAGTCATTTGTTTTGGAGTGTGATGCCTTGGGTGAGGGCATAGGGGCAGTGTTGATGCAGAACCGACATCCTGTAGCTTTCGAGAACCGTAAGTTGAGGGGTCCAGAGAGACTATACTCCATCTATGATAAGGAGATGCTCGCCATCATGCATGCCTTGGCGAAATTCAGGCAATATCTAGTTGGAGAAAAATTTGTGGTGAGGACCGACCGCAATAGTCTCAGATACTTCTTGGAGTAGAGGGATATGAATGAGAGGCAGCGGAAGTGGGTTAGCAGGATACAGGCATATGACTTTGATATAGAATATGTAAAGGGGAAGAACATTGTTTCGGTTGCCCTTTCTAGGAGGCCTTCAACTTGCTCACTTTCAGAGATTTCAGTAGATTGAAAATCCCTCTTACTGGTGGAGTACTCCAAGAATAAGTTTGCTTGTGAGGTGATGGATGGATTGGTTCAAGATGATAGGTATTGAGTAGTTGATTATGTGATCTTCTATAAGGACAAGATATACTTGGTGACGAATCCAAATTGAAGGAGAAAATACTTCAGGCCTCACATGACACTCCTTTAGCAGGCCATCAAGGCTAATTCAAGACATACAGGCAAGTGAGAGAGAGGTTCTCATGGAAGGGCCTCAAGGAGGATGTCTTGAGACATATCAGGGAGTGTGGGACTTATCAATAGAACAAGTCTGAGCTTTCATAGCCAGTAGGATTATTGTAGCCCTTGCCCATTCCTGAGGGAAAGTGGGAGAGTATATCCATGGACTTCATAACGGGTCTACCCAAGGTGCATGGGAGAGATTGCATCTATGTGGTGGTGGATTGGTTGACGAAGTATGCTCACTTCTTCGCTATACCGATAGAGTACAGGGCTCCGCAGGTTGTTGAGTTATTTTTTATAGAGATATTCAAGCTACATGGTTTACCAAGATTCATTGTTAGTGACCAGGATAGCAAATTTTTGAGTGCATTTTGGCATGAGCTATTCAGGTTGGCAGGCACAAAATTGACACCTAGCACAAGTTACCATCCATAGATAGATGGCCAGACCGAGATTGTGAATAAATGGTTGGAGTGTTACTTGCGCAACTACATTTCAAGGCAATAGAGAGCGTGGGTTAAGTGGTTGCACTTGGGGGAATACTGTTACAACACTACTTACCACATGTCTATTAGGATGTCACCTTTTTGGGCTTTATATGGATATGATGCACCATCATTTATGGATTGGGATTTTGAGGAAAGTAGAGCTCCTAAGGCCAAGGATTGGATTTAGGAGAGCTAGGACATCTTGAGGGAACTTAAGGATAACTTGCAGACAACACAAAATCAGCAGAAGAACTATGCTGATAGGCACAGGGTTGAGCGTAGCTTTGATGTGGGGGACTTGGTCTACCTTTGTTTGCAGCCCTATAGATAGTCTTCACTAAAGAATAGTGGTGTAGAGAAGCTTCAGCCTCGATTCTATGGGCTATATAGGATTATCAAGCATGTTGGAGAGGTTGCTTATGAGTTGGAGCTGCCTGAGAGAAGCAAGATCTACAATGTATTCCATGTTTTGTGTCTCAAGAAGGCACTTGGTTAGTGTTGATGTGATTTTTGTGACCGCACCAATCAGTAGAACAAAATAGTCCGAAGGCTACTCCGTTCTCTCTTGATCAAAGTATTCCGTGCGCTAAGATTGCGAGAAAGTTCGCACGTTCAACTCCAAGGTTCCGAAATACTTGGAATACCCTCAGTTGGTTTGATGTGAATTGCTGTTTTCATGAGGGGACTTACACAATTGTTCAGGATTCTTGCAGTTAACAATAAATGGATGATTGGAAGGGATTTGTATAATGTGGATGATTTGGCAATAAGTACGTTTTCCTAAAGCTAACCAGAAATGTGCGGAAAGTAAATGAGTGTAGGGCCTAAGAAACTTATATTCTATTCTAAATGCAAGATATGTGGAGCTCGATTTTAGCAGACTTCGACCGAATTTCACCTAGCCTCACGTCGGACAGCTTCAGCAAAATTAGTGCAATCTTCAAAGGGATAGCAAAAGATATTCAGACTACAATTTAGCATACGTATACCATCAGGACGGCGCATATAAGTATACAAATCACAATCGAAGTTAAACTCAAGATAATTTCCAGTAGACCACGCAAGGCGAACTTGTCATCAACAAGCTGCTAGTGGTATGGAGTGAAATGAAGCTACCTCAATAAAACACCACACATCAAAGTAAACTACTTGCATGAGATGAAAATTATGCTACTTTATGCTACTTGGACCCGAAAGGATGAAGAGACCTTGCTAGCTATCCATGACAAAGACGAATTCCACCATCAATGAAAAGATCTATTATCATGAAAGTTTTACACAACAATCTCTACAAAAGTTTTCAAAGGGAAAACTCTCTTTCTTCTCCACACTATGCTAAACTATCAAGCAAAATGTCTACTCTGCTCTACTCTCTAGTCTGATCTCCAAATCTAATGAATTACAAATGAGGGGGACTCCCCCTTTTATAGATAGCCCAGTCCAATGGACGGCTAAGATTACAATCAAAAGAGTGGCTAAGATTAAGCCACCTCAGCCCTAACCCTAAAAACTGCCAGAATGGGGAGTGGTGCAATAAATGAGCAAAGATTCCCACTCACTCCCAAAATAGCAAAGGCAATTAATGCCTACAATCAGTCTTCTAGAAGATCATCGTCTAGTAGTGCATTCCCTTTCTCCTTCTCTCTGGCTACAAACTCGATGAATCTGCCAAGTACAGCCTCAACCTCCTGAACTGAAATAGGTGGAATGCAATCGAGCTGGAATTCCAACACTGTAACTAACTGTTCATGCCTTGCACAAGATTTTCTCCAAGCAACTAAGGAATCCTGCGTGCTCTAGATCAAGGTGGAGAAAGTGGAAGTATTTTCGAAGTCATCTTGTATGAAGGTCTTCACCTCTGAAAAGAAAGGCACCAGCCTACCCCTCAAATTATCAACATTCACCTCATCTGGATTCAACCGCCTAGCAAATACGGCCTCGAAAGTATTCTGGACTCCATCAATGATATTGGCCATAGCCTTCCGTACTCTAGTTGAATCCGCCTGTGCTGCGTCGAAGAAACCACGTCCCGTGATTGCTGAAGAATACCATCTAGAAAAGTCGTACCTGTCATTCTCCTGAATGACCCCTCCATCAATCAGCAATCGCAAAGGAACATGCCTCAATGCCTCAAGATGCTGAATTACTTTGCTCTGATAGACGGAAGCATCTCCTCAGGCCTGATCAACTGCCTCCATCTGTGCCAAGATACTAGAAGCCTGCTGAAAAGCAAGAGCAAGGTCTTCCATAAACTTTTCTGTCTCAACACGAACTCCCGTGACCCACTTGTCTGCCTCCTGTGCCATCTTCCCTAACTCCAACAAGCCACTAATCGACTCTCGACTCTCTGGATATCTCAACTGGAAGCTCTATCACTGGAATCTACTGCCCACGAGGACAAGATAGCTGTTGCACATATCCTATCAAGGCCTTATGCTCTCTTTTCAACTTCTTGTACTTTCCTTCCTTCTTGAATAATCTGTCCTTGAGGGCGTGATAAGAGTTATCACATTCCTCTACAATCTGTGCACCTGTGGGGCTTCCTAACTCCAGAGTTGTGACCACATAGTTTTCTGGCACTGCTTCATCTCGGTCACAATCAACCTGTGGCACAGCCACATGAAGGGTGCGGGAACCATCCTCATCAGTTGATATCTTTGAAAACTTTCGTGCTCTCTTCTTCTGTGGAGGTGCGCTGATCCTGTTCAAAAACTCTTCCATTTCAACTGCTGGATCAATCTCTTCGCTGGGGCTTCTCCTCATGCTATCTCTGAGCCAATCAAGGACTGTATACTGTATATCAAATGGCTGTTGCTCTTGTGCCTCTACTTCACGGACTTGTTCAACTTCTACATCATTCTGGTGAGGCTCATCGTCCTCAAGTGGCTGAGTATCTCTTGAAACTATATCATCATCATCTTCCAAAGCCGTCTCTAATTCTTGCTGAAACTGAGGGTCAGTAGTAGTACCCTCATCATCTTGTTGATCATCTCTAGTAGGTGCGTTGACGCTCTGACCAACTGATTCTCTCCGTGGTGGCTGATTATTTTCCTGTACCGCTTGCACCTGATTCAATGCATTTCTTTGATCAGCAAATAAAGAAACCTCCTGTATGCTTGGAGAACGTGTCTCCAATGGCGTGGGTGATTCAATTGCAACTCTTGGAGGTTCCGACTGAATGGGCTCCTGCCGAACTGGCTCCTTCCTTCTAGATTCTGGACCTCGTGTGATTTGTTTCTTCCTGCTGGTGGTAGGTGTCCTGTGATCTCCCATCAAATTGTAAGTCAAGGTAATCGACCTACTCTTCAACCTGCTCACCCGCCTGTCAACCCATGCTCTGGTAAATGTCAGGACCGGAATGGAAAGTGTGTCCAAGTCAACAACCTTTGGTTCTTACCAATCCGGGAGCGGAAGTGGAGTATCTCTCACTGCGCCATAATCTGGATGGACAACGTCCATGTCCTCATTTACCTGGTCTGGTACCGGAATGACTTCACACTCCCTGATCATGTTTATTGGCAACCGAGAGAACATTCTTTTCCTGACTTCAGCCTCGTCCGATGCATCAGCCCAATAATCCTCAATATTTGCCTTGTGTTTAAATTCCTCTAACAGTACCCATTTGATGTTGTTATGCGGATCATAGTGCTGTCGGCTGGTGTGATATGAAAAGTGATAGAACTGAAGCTCGCTCTCGGCTTCTCTAGCTGCCTGTAATGAAGGATACACTTCGTCGGAGTTGCCCATGACAATTGGGAAGTCAACACCTCCCTTCTTTTTCTTCTGAATTTTATCGTAGGCAACCAATTGCCTAGATATCTCTAACATTAAAATTCTATTGGTTGGGTACTTAGGCAGTCTATATGGATATGATGAAAATCCTTGCAGCCTTATGTAGGAAAACTTTGGAAATTGTATAAACCAGCACCCATACCTTTCAATCAGTTCTTGGGCTTCTCTCAAGATTCTGTGATGCATCCGCTCCTGAAGCAATCTCGTGATGTGCATGGTGAAGGCGTCATTGACACGCTTGTAATAAGTGGTACTAGTCAAATGCAACTGCGGACAAGCCTCATGAATTTTAAACTGGTGAGAGCCACAACCAACAGGCTCCTTGTATGAAATTCCTCTATACTTCGTCATACGGGCCAGCATGTAGATGATGTAAGAACTCATATAGAATGTCTTCGTTCTTCTTAAGTTCAGGAGCTGCTCGTGCAAATTGTCACTGATCATTTCAGCCCAGTTGACGTAATCCTTTCCTTCCAAAACGAGGTTGATGTAGTAAAACATCCATGGCTCAAAAATAAATGACTGTAGGCAGCCTCCAACTCGACTCAGCATCATAATGAGATCACAGTACTCCTGCTTCAAGTCATCTGATATAATCTGCCTCAGCAGCTTCGTACGAGAGGGCTTGGGGTTGCTCATCCAGTGAGTATTGATCGTCTCCGTACATCTCTCGAATGCAGAAGCATACATTCGCTCAGCTCGCTCCCTCGATTTGTAAATCATGTTTCTATGCACTGGGATTCCAAAGGCTTCACCAATGGCAGCAGGAGTGAGGTTGGCGAGCACTTGTCCATCTGGAGACATGATTGACCTGTGATCCTTCTCATAGCAGTTGGCGCATTCCATCATCAACTCCGAACACTGAATGGCTAGTGGGAAACCAGCAGCTGCATATAACCCACTTCGAACAATGTTGTGCGAAGTGTTCGAAGGTCGATGATTACCAATCCCCAGCATTCGATTCTTGAAAGTCTCTAGGTTGATGGAGCCCAAGTTCGTATTCGCCAGCTTGCCCAACTTCGAAGTAAACTTTGATTCTGGCATGAAAGACTTGCTCAGCGTCTTTATAACCGCTTGCCTGGATGCACCATTGTTATCCTTGCCAGTCGCCCTTGCTTCAGCCATCTGCAGGACAATAAACATTCATCAGCAAATTAACTTAGAAAAATAAATAAAATACTTTGCAGGGCTGCCATTCGATTTGAAGAAGTTGCACTATTATTTCTCATTAGCAAACCTCAACTTCTTCTTCAACAAATTCGAGCTTCAATACTTAGAAAATTTCTAAGCAAGCTTTAGCAACTTCACTTCACAGTTAGCAACTTCAAATCAGCAAGTTCGCACTTCACAAGCTTAGACTTAGATTTTCAAATTGCAGCAACTTCCAAATGACTTGGCGCCTATTTACTTTAGCAACTTCTCCAACTCCAAGTCGTACTTCTCACTTGCATTTGCAGATTTCAGCTACTTGCTTTGATAAATTTCGAGTTTAGCAACACTTCAGTCCCCAGCAAAATTTCGAACTCCTTCAGCACTTCAGTCTTCAGCAAAAAAAATCAAACTTCTTCAACAGATTTCAAATTCAACACTGGACTCAGAGCAAATCGAGTTTCTCTTCAGCTGTGAAAAGAAGTGAATAACCTTCAGCACTTATAGGAAATTCGAATTCTAGAAGAAGGCTAAGTTTAGCCAGTGAATTAAATTTCCACTACTTCATTCGAATTTCCCTCCTCTGGTGTTTTCGACACTTGTCTTTCAACGTCTGGAATCTCATTCTTCTAGAAGTTCAACTTTGACTGGCATCTTTTGAATTCACTTTCGAAAATTTTAATTTAAACTTATCAATTTAACAATTTCCATTCGCCAGCCGAAGTTCTGTCTTGCAAATTCTAAATTTTGAATCACCTCTGATGCTCTGGAAAATTCATCTGTGAAGAACTCAATCAAAAATATCTAGGCAATTCACTTTAAATTCGTTGTCTGGAAAAATTCATCTTGAAAACACATTTTATTCACTTTGCCTTAGAAAATTTTAAATTCTCCCTTAGGAAAATTTTACAATTCGAGCACCGATGAAATTCTTCATGCTGAAGGCCTTGGCGAAGTGCGGAAGACATAGAAATCCATTCCTCATCACAAATGCCCAGTACCTAGAAGAAAATTTTCTTTGAAACGCGAGGAATCCATGGGTACACAACGAACAGGTTCATTTAAATTTTTAAATTTTGAACCTTAGAAAAAAAATATTATTCAATCAATTTTAATCCCGTTCATCATCTCTGCGAACATCCTGTTGCTCAGACTTGAGAAATTTTTAAATTCATCCTGCATTATCATCATCTTCTGACTTCATCACTGGAAAATTTGCTCGTGCTTCAGGAAAATTCATCACCTTCAAGGTCTAGGCGTATTTTCTTAAGGAAGAAAATATTTTGCCTTAGAGAAATTTTAAATCACCTTGAAAATTTTTAAATTTATCTTTGCCTTAGAAAATTTTCTTCATCTCAATCAACTTTGCCTGTGGTGAGGAAAAATCATCAACTTTACTTGGGAAATCTTCTTGAAGGCATATCATACTTAGCATGTTTTATTTTTCAAAAAAAAAATTCCAACGCCTAGGCAATTCCTTATTTTATTCACCACCTTGCATTTTGTTTTTTTATCCTCCATAGGCTTAAGAATTCCAACGCCCAACATATTATTTATCGCCTCACACATCCTAGGCGCACATCACACTTCATGAGGAATATTCAACACACCTAGCATATTTCACTTCAAGCTCAACACCTTGGGCGCATATCACATGTAGAGAGGAAACTTCACATCTACGCCTAGCATTATTCATTCTACCACCTTGGGCGCATATTAACATGTGTGAAGGATGACCCTTGGGCTTCCTTATTTTTGTCTTCACATGGCCCCATTTGGGCGCATTTTGCTATGTGAGAAGGATGAGTTTTGTTGACTTGTTGACTAGCTTGAGCGCATTGAGGGATAAAACTTTACCACGCCTTCTTGTGACCTTTCAACTTCCTTTCTTTTGTCCTTACATGCCCTCTTTTGGGCGCATTTAGGCCTAGGAGGAGGATGAAAGTTGTTGACTCCTTTGACTTCTTTCTTTTTGGGCGCATTTGAACATGCATGAAGGATGGGCGCATTTGGGGGGTGGTGGAGGATATTTCCATGTCTTAGAAATTTTTTGCTATCAACTCTCTCAATGTGGGCGCATTTTGATGGGTGAGGAGGATGAAACATGTTGACTTTCCTTGACCTTCTTGTTGGATGGGCGCATTTTGCCATAGGAGGTGGACGAGTTTTATACTTAGAATTTTTTTAGCATTTTACTCCACCAACCTAGGCGCATTTTACCCAGTGAGCAGGACGAAACCAACACTTAGAAAATTTCTTGATGTTATTAGCTTGAAGTGGGCGCATTTTCATGGTGGTGCAGGATGAAGTTCCAAACTTAGTCACTTTTTCTACGTTTTCGCCAGCTTCTCTGTGCCTTACTATAAATAGTAAGTCTCTTGATTTTCACACCTCCAAGGCTCAGAATGATTTGAGATTTTAGACACTGCATCTTCACAACCTTGTTGGCCTGTTGACACTGCCTGCTCGAGTTGGCCTGCTATTTTTAGCCCGTTTCCAAAATGACTTACTATTTATAGAAATTGCCTGCTTCTGATATCTCCACAACTCCGTTTGATTTGAAATTTGAAAGAGGTGCTCCTCACCACGTGACCTGCCTGTTGGTGTTGGCATCGGCGCATGCTGCTGACTGGCTATTTTTAGCCTGTTTCCAAAATGACTTACTATAAATAGTAAGTGCTCCGTTTGCCCTCAAATTTTATCAACAGATAGCTTGAAAGATACTAATCGTGATGGTTTACACCGGTTTTCGAAAATTCTGACTTTTTACCCCTCTTTTTCGGGTCTTGAAGCTGGAAACCCTAATTTGTTCTGCATGCATATCAAATGATCTTCGTTTGTTCTCGTTTCTACTACATTGCGATCAGCTCGTGATTCTGATGTGCTGGGAGGCGGCTGCCGGGATGCACCTACTAAAAATAGTAAGTTCCTCAATGAGTGTCCATCTCCGTTTGCATGTCACATCATTGCGAAGCTCTCGAAAAACCCATAAAGAAAATGCAGACATGCAAAGGAAACCCTGACATGCAAACCCTAAAAATAGCCTCTGAAGACTGAACTCTGAAAGTTGTCATCTCATTTTGCATGTTATATTGTCGCGAAGGTCTCTGAAAATCCAGAAGGAATCTCCAGACATGCATTGAAAAACTCTACATCTAAGCCCTGAAATCTGCTCCGGAAGCTAAACTGCTAAAAATAGTAAGTTGTCTGTTTCAGCCCAAATTTTGCACATGAGCAGCTTGATGTGTTCTGAATGCAGTGTGACTGTTGGAATTTCAAAAACACTGACGGAATGCCCGGAATTGCACACTTACTAAAAATAGTAAGTAGTCAGAATTTGATGAAACTTCAGTGGAAGCTTGCTGGAAGCACACTGACCTCAATGTTAGTCTCTGTTTTCAATTTATTCACCTTGCTCGACCTCAAATTGGCAGGAAAGTACAAACCCTAATTTTCAGACTTGGCCAAAATTTCACGTTTAAGCTCAATGGCGGATACATCCCCGGAAAGACAGATAGAAAAGAGACAGAGACAGAGACAGAGACAGAGAGAGAGAAAAACCCAAGCCAAAAGACCAGAATGGAGCAAAAATTAGGGGGTCCCCATTTTGAATGGGGCGATGTGTGAAAAGGTCACAACAGTCAGCGGGTGACTTCTTCAGTAGAGCTTCCACCTTTGGATGAGGAGGGTCATTTGGTCCTCATTCCTGAGGAGATCATTGATACACGTGAGAAGTTGAGGAGTAGGGTAGTGAAAGAGTTCTTGGTGAAATGGAAAGATTTGCTAGTAGAAGATGCTATGTGGGAAGGTGAACAGATTTTGGAGCATCCTAGCTTGCAATTGCTTGAGGGAAAGCAATTCCAGGAAGGGAGGACTGTAATGTCCCCTTTCTAGTCACCACCAGGAGATTGATTATTTTAGCCTTTATTTATTCCCGAGGCTAAAATTGGAGAAATAAGGGAATAAATTATTAAATTAATTATTTATAAAGTCATGTCAAAATTATAATATCAAAAGGTGATTTTATATTTAATTAATTTAATATTAAGTGACTAAACAAAATAATAAGTCATAAAGTCACTTAAGTTAATAAAATAATATTTTATTTTAGAAGCTTCTTGGAGACTTGATGAAAATTCTATATAAGGAGCTTTTGTCTTTACATTTGGGCATCTTGGTTGTTGACATCTTTTCTACTACATTGCTGAGTTTGACTGCTTAGCAATTTGCCTGAAGGTTTGAAGACTCTAAGGTGCTGGTTTCGGTTGTGCAATATCAACCCTAGCTGGAAGGAGTGGGATTTAATTTCAGTCTTTCACATTGTGCCAAAATTTAGTGGCCATTGGCCAAACTTTGTCTTGAAGAGGAAAATTGATTCAAGGAAATAATGGTAGATTTGTTGGAGAGTTTTCAATCCATTAGAATGGACGATTTTGCTTGAAGAAAGGCGACTTGCTTAGGAGGGAACGATTTTGGTATTGCTGATCAACAAAAATCAGAACTTGAGTTTATGCTGGGTGCACCTAGTGAAGGGCGATTTTGTGAAGAAGTGAAAGATAAATTCTGGAAAAATTCTAAAGGCATCGATTTGCATCTAAGAGGCAAGGCGCAGCATTTTGAAAACCATTGACAGCTTGTGCAAGAAGGATCGAACCATTTTGTGTTGGCAGCGAGCTTTTACCAGGTTCCATATTTCATTGTTGTATTGCATTTAGAGACTCAAATTCATATACTAATCATTTGCTGACTCAATCAGCACCTTATCAATGTAATTACAGCCATAAAATAGACTTCATATTGCATATGTAATGCTGTCCTTCATACAACTGATAGGCATTTAGTTTCAGTCATATTCATATGAGAAGTTGAATGTAAACTCAAATAGTTTAGGTCTGATTGCATCTCATTTTCAGTTTGTAAGCACTCTCATATTATTGAAATATTTGTTGTGACCTTTTCACACATCACCCCATTCAAAATGGGGACCCCCTAATTTTTGCTCCATTCTGGTCTTTTGGCTTTGGTTTTTGTCTCTCTTTCTGTCTCTTTTCTATTGTCTGCCTTTCTGGGGTTGTGCCTGCCATTGAGCTTAAAGGTGAAATTTTGGCCAAGTCTGTAGAATTAGGGTTTGTACTTTTCTGGTCAATTTGAGGTCAAATGAAGTGAATAAATTGGAATCTGAGCTTCACGTTGCAGTCAGCATACTTCCAACAGGTTCCCAGCTAAATTTCATTGAATTCCGACAACTTACTATTTTTAGTAAGTACCAAATTTGGGGTGTTCTTTCAACACTTTTGAAGTTCTCTCAGTCACACTGCATCCTAGACACATCAAGCTGCTCGTCTGCAAATTTTGAGCTGAAACGAACAACTGTCTATTTTTAGCAAGTTCAACTTCGGGAGCAAATTTTAGGGTTTATATGCAGAGTTCTTCAATGCATGTCTGGAGATTCCTTTTGGGTTTTCAGAAACCTACGCGATGATATAACATGCAAAATGAGATGATGACTTTCAGAATTCAGCCTTCAGAGGCTATTTTTAGGGTTTGCATGTTGAGATTTTCCTTGCATTTCTTAACATTCCTTTTGGGTTTTTCTAGGGCTTCGCAACGGTGTAACATGCAATCTAGGTCAGGACTTTTTCAGGAGTCGTCTTCAGAGGCTATTTTTAGGGATTGCATGCAGGGTTTTTTAGTGCATGTCGAGTTATTCTTTATGGGTTTTTCAAGAGCTACGCAGTGATGTAATATGCAAGGCGAGATGATCACTTTTCAGAGACTTACTATTTTTAGTAGGTCCATTCCGGCAACTGCCCAGCGCATCAGGATCACAAACATGGCGAAGTGCAATAGAAACGAGGTTAAATGGAGGTCATTTGATATACATGCAAGTCAAATTAGGGTTTCCATCTTTGGGACCCAAAATGAGGGGTAAAATGCCAGAATTTTCGGAAACCGGTGTATCCCGCTATGATCAGTATCATTCAAGCTATCCACCAGTGAAATTTGAAGGCAATCGGAGCACTTACTATTTATAGTAAGGTGTTCCAGAAACTGGCTAAAAATAGTAAACCAGCAGCAGGCGCTAGTGTGAACGGGCAAGTCATCTGATGACGGTCACGTCATTCAGATTTCGAGTCAAACGGAGTTGGGGAAGTATCAAAATCAGGCAGTTACTATAAATAGTAAACCACCTTCACAAACATGCTATAAATAGCAGGTCAGCTCGAGATGGTAGTGTGAACGGATCAAGTTGGTCATGAGGGTCCTGTGGTTAAAATTTTGAATCAATCCGAGCTTTAGAGATATGAAAATCAAAGGACTTACCATATATAGCAAGGCGTGGATAAGCTAGCAGAAGCAGATGATGAAATAAAATCCAAGTCTGAAGTTCAGCCTTCACCACCCTCCAAATGTGCCCTCATCCTCAGCTGGCTGGTAGATGGAAATTTTTTCTAAGTCTAAAGAAAATCCTGCTCACCCCCTCAAATGCGCCCAACTTGCCTTGAGGTGATGGAAAGTTTCTAAGGCATGAAAATATCCACCTCCTACCACCAAATGCTCCCACCTCAACTGGAAAGTGAAAAAATTGTCTAAGACTGAATCTCATCCTTCTCACCCCCTCAAATGCGCCCACTCCAAGGATGAAGGTGTTGAGAAAATATTCTAAGGTATGAAGTTAAATCCACCTGCCACCCCTAAATGCGCCCTCTTCAAAGTCAAGATGCTAAAAAAATCTAAGTGAAGGCGTTCATCCTCCTGCACATGCTAAATGCGCCCAAGCAAGCTAGGAAAAGACAATTTTAAATCCACCTTGGGGTCCAAAATGCGCCCATGCTTGAAGAGGAGTCAAAAAGAGTCAAAGGCGTTGAAAGTTTATCCTTCTCCACCCTCTAAATGCGCCCATCCTTCTACATGTGTGAAATGCACCAAAGTGAAAGTAAAGATAAGGGGAGTTACCAAGGTGTTGAAGTCAGTGAAGGTGAAGTTGGTGGATAAAAATGACTAAGGCGTGGTGAAAGTGTCCTCCATGTGCTAAACGCGCCAAGGTGTAAGATGAGATGAATAAGACAAGACTCAAGCCCACCTCAACATATGAAATGCGCCCAAGGTGAGGTGAATAAAAGGTGACTAAGGAAGGCATTGAAGTAAAAATATCCTCCATGACATGTTAAATGCATCCAAAGTGCATGCTAGGGATAAAGTTTAAAATGAGGAAATATTCTAAGGCGTTGAAAGTGTTAAGTCCTCAATATGTGAAATGCGCCATGATTGAAGTTGAATGGAAAGAAATTTTCTAAGGCAAAATTCAAATTCCTCCTTAATGCCTATGTGCGCCCAAGCTAATGATAAGGTGGTAGAATATTTTTCCTAAGTGTTGATATTTAAATTTCACATTCCTTAAGGAAATTAAGCCCAAGTTGAAGGAGTGAGGGAATTCACTGAGACAAGAATAAAATTGACGAAGAAAAGTCGGAAGATGCCAGCTTCACGAAGATGATGAAAATTTTCAAGTCAGAGCAAGAAAATATGCCAGGGATGAAGAATTGGAATAAATTTGATAAAAAAATGTTTTTTCTAAGGTTAAAAATTCAAAAATTAAATGTACCCCTTCGTTTGTAGACCCATGAATTCAACACGTTCTGAAGGGAATTTTCTTCTAGGTATCAAGCGTCTTCGACAAGGAATGGATCTTAAAGTCTTCCACTACTCACCAAGGCTTTCAAGATGGAAATTTTGATCGGCACTTGAATGATGAATTTTCCTAAGGGAAATTTAAAAATTTTCTAAGGCAAAAAGAATAAAATGTGTTTTCGAGAATAAAATGCCTCAGATGATGAATTTGAAGTGGTTTGACTAGGTGAATTTGATCAAATTCTTCGTGAGATTACTCTTCCAGAGTCAAAGATGAATAAAATTGAGTGTCAGAGATTCAGCTGGTGAAGTGAATTTCTTAAGAAGATGCAATTGAAGTGAATATTTTCAAAAATGAATTAAAAATGCTAAGTACGCCTTGAAGTGAATCTTTTGAAATTCTAGAAGGTCAAGATTCCAAACTCCAAATGACAAGTGTTGCAATTGCCAGAAGAGGGAAACTCGAATTCCTGTTGTGAAGTAGTGGAGATTTAATAGATGTGATGTCCCCGCTCTAGTCAGTTACCAGGTGCAGAGTGTTAGCCTATTTCTTGGACCCTTGTGGGCTAACTGGAATGGTTAGAGGGTCAGTGGTATTTTCTGGAGGGGTTGGTCGTTCTCATTTCTAGAGTTCAGTGATTGGCTCACTGCAGGCCTTGGCAATTCAGGAGTTGATAGCTTTTGACGGCACAAAATTATATGGAGTTTTGAGGAAGTTATGCTTATTTAAGTGATTTAAGTTATTAATTAACTTAATACTTTATTATAAAGTCAAAATTGACTTTATCACTTTATATCACTTAAATATTCATAAAAAGGGTGATTTTAAATTAAATCATATATACATTAAGTGGGCGCCAAGTATTTAAGTCAAAAACTATTGAAAATGACTTAAATATATTTTAAAATATTTAAAACTTGAAAAGGGCGTCACTTCTTGGAAATTTGTGCCTCTTGAGGATATAAGGCATTTTGGGCAATGAGAAACTCATTCACAATTTATTTCGACTTTGCCTTTGAGGTTTCTTCTGTGCTTTCCTCTGTGATCAGGGTTTGAGCAATATGTCCATTGGAGAACGCAATCTCTTTGATGTTGAGCATTTCTGAGACTATGAGAGACCAGTCGAATTAGTGTAACTGTGAGGGCTTCATTCAGAAGTTCTACATGCTTCTATCAGAGTTTTATCATTCATTATTTACTTGTCTGCAATAAGGAAGGGGGTTCCTTTACCAGAGGCGCCATCTTCAACAGATCTCAGCTTTCAGCTTGTTTCTTTTGGTTTCTTCCTTGGCCGTACCATTTACCTTGGAATTTGTGCCTTCTTGGAGGTTGGCGTGTGAAGCTAGAAGCTAAGGTGCTTTCTTTTTGGTTCCTGTTTGAGCTTCATTCTTGGTGGCTACTTCTATTAGCCCATTGTATCCTGTTTCAGAGTGGGGAAAGTCAATTCTGGAGGCTAGGCATCCATATAAGCCAGTTTTCACCATTCTTGGAAGCTTTTGGGTATTTTATATGATGCGCCTGTTCTCTTCTGTCTATAAACTTTCTCTAGAAAACTAAAAAAAACACAAATAAGATAAGAAAACACAGGGGTTTGAGTTGTGAGCCAGCAGGGTTCATCACAATGGTATCAGAGCACTAATCCTGCTAGCTTGAAG
Source organism: Sequoia sempervirens (assembly GCA_007258455.2). Lineage (NCBI taxonomy): Eukaryota > Viridiplantae > Streptophyta > Pinopsida > Cupressales > Cupressaceae > Sequoia > Sequoia sempervirens. The sequence goes on from VDFB02372441.1 coordinate 43,399, forward strand.
GGTTAACAGTTTCTATGCGGTCTCATCAGAACAGGTTTGATAGGTACTACTCACGCAGGGGTCCTGGTTTTCAGAGAAGTACTTTTGAACCATTTCCAGCATTTCCGTTTGATGAACAGGAAGAAGAATTGGACCTTGATAACATGGCTGACAGGGAAGTTGAAGGTTCTCATAGGAATCCTCTCAATGAAGAGGACAAAGAAGCTAGAGATGTACTCAGAGGCATGGTGGCAGGCCAGGAACAGGTGGCGAATATCCTCCAGCAGCTGAGCACAAATGTTCAAAATTTGACACTTCATAGAGGTCAGAATCAGGGTCGAGATCAGGAAGGCAGTATTCATGGAGAACCACAAAGAATCATTGCTCCAGCACGCACCTTTGAGAGACCCACATGTCCTACCTTTATCAGAAATGATGCTGATGAAGAGGAAGAGGTTGAACAGGGTGGTGAAGTGAACTTTGCAGATAACATCATGACTATGCATGATGAATGGAATGCATTGCCTCAGAGAGTTAAGGAGCACCTTAACTTTGATAGATTCATGAGCCAGAAGAGAGAGTATAACCGTAACAGGAATGACAGGAGGCCTAGAAACAAACAAAATGATCTCAGACAAGCTACCAACAAACTGACCTTAGTTCACTATGATGGCAGTGGTAGAGTTTCAGCACGTGCCTGGGTGAGTAAGTTGGATACATTCCTGACACTACGTCCTATGCCAGAGGAAGATGCTATTCGATTTGCAGCTCTCCACCTTGATGGCGTAGCACATGACTGGTGGATTCATGGCATGGAAACACTACACCATGATAGGATTACCTTGTACCAGGAGTTTACTGATAGACTGGTAGAGAGGTTTGATAGACGTGATCCCGAACTATTCTTCAGGGATCTTGCACAGTTAAAACAGTTGGGTAGCTTGGAATCTTACATTGGAGAATTCCAGAGACTATCCGTGATGGTGATAGGTATCTTAGAGAGAAGGCTGATCATATTGTTTATTGAAGGTCTTTTTGAGCCCATGAAAGGTTGGATCAACGCATTTGATCCTCCTACTTTACAGGAGGCCATGACGAAAGCTCGTAGTATGGAGCTTACTACACCCTGTAAACAATTTGGCTTGAAAGCATCTACTTCATACACAGACAATAGATCTGATCCAAAGAAGGCTGATAATGCTGATCAAAAGAAAAAATTTGCAGCACCATTAGATCGTGAAACAATGAATGATCTGCGTAGGAGGAAGCTCTGCTTTTACTGCAAGGGCCCATATGACTTCAACCATGACTGTCCCCTCAAGCCTAAAGGGAAAAACAAGCACATGGAATGGTTTTATGAGGGAGAAACGTTGACTGATTTTTCAAACCAGCAAGCTGCTATCTATGACACAAATGAAGAAAAATCAGAGAATGAGGCAGAAATTGAGGTAGAGAGTGAGCTACAGGAGGCTGATATGTCCAGCATGCAGAGAGAGGGATCTTTCAGGCTCCATGGGATCTTAGCGGGTCAAAGAGTGATATCTCTTTTGGACATAGATGCAACCCACAATTTTATTGATTCATGGTTGGTGGAGAAAAGGGGAATTCAAACTCAGTAGTTTGAAGGCAGTCAAGTGAAGGTTGTAGATGGATACACTCTCAACTGCGAGAGGATGATTCCAGATTTGCAAATGAAATTCAACAATTTTGAGTTTAAGGCAGATTTTTATGTTGTGAACATGGGAGGAACTGATATAGTTCTCGACATGAAGTGGCTTCATGCGATAGGAGAGTTCACACTTAATTTGCATGACATGGAGATGAAATTCAAAGTTGATGGCACTAATCATGTTCTCAAAGCCATCAAGGACAACAATGTAAAAGAAATTTCACTCAGGAGAATGGAACGTTTGATTCGGCATGATATGGTGGATTGGGCAGCAGAGTGCAAGGTAATGCCTTCACAGAAGGAGCAGCAAGATTCTTCGTATCATCCAGATATTCAGGCACTCCGAATCAAACATGCAAAGGTTTTCAGTGCTATCCCACCAGGTAGACCTCCTGATAGAGGTATTGAGCATATTATAGAGCTGGACGAGGGCACGAAACCGATCATGATCACTCCTTACCAACACCCCAAACGTTTAAAAGATGAGATTGAGAAAACTATTAAGGAACTTTTAGCTATGGGGCACATTAGGCCAAGTAAGTCACCCTTTGCTTCATCAGTTGTTTTGGTGAAGGAAAAGGATGGTACACTTAGAATGTGTATTGACTATAGGATGCTCAACAAGAAGACTATAAAGAACAGGTATCCTATTCCACGGATTGACAAGTTAATAGATGAGCTACATGGAGCTTGCTATTTCTCAAAGATTGATTTGAGGACTGGGTACCATCATATCAAAATCCGAGAGGAGGATATTGAGAAAACCGCATTCCGATGCCACTGTGGACACTATGACTTCTTGGTTATGCCATTCGGTTTAACTAACACTCCAGCCACATTGCAGTCCACAATGAATAGGGTTTTCCATCCTCACTTGAGGAAATTTGTTTTGGTGTTCTTCAACGACATACTGGTTTATAGCAGGTCTTGGGAGGAACACATAGTTCACTTGGATGCAGTATTGAGCATATTGGATAGGGAGTCCTTGTACGCCAAGAAATCCAAGTGTGCACTGGGTTTGGGAGAACTTTTATAGCTGGGTCACATCATCAGCAGTGAGGGAGTCAGCATGGATCCAAAGAAAGTTCGAGCTATCATCGATTGGCCTACACCTGAGACATTGACACAACTCAGGGGGTTTGTAGGATTATGTGCCTTCTATCGTCGGTTCGTTAGTGGATTCTCGCGACATGCTACGCCACTAACTGATTTGACTAAGAAGGGAGCCTTTGTGTGGACACCTCTAGCACAGGCGTGCTTTGAGAAGTTCAAACTTCTCATGACTACATGTCCAGTCTTGGCTTTGCCGAATTTCACCAGACCATTTAAGCTACATTGTGATGCTAGTGGTGAGGGTATTGGTGCAGTCCTCATGCAGGATCGACACCCTATAGCTTTCGAGAGCAGGAAGCTAAGAGGTCCTGAATGGAGCTACAGTATCTACGACAAGGAAATGTTGGCCATCATGCATGCCATGGCCAAATTCAGGCAATACTTGGTTGGTAGTAAATTCAGTGTTAAAACCGATCACAATAGTCTGAAACATTTTCTTGGGCAGCGGGATTTGAATGAAAGGCAACAGAAATGGGTCAGCAAACTTCAGTCCTATGATTTTGACATCTCCTATGTCAAGGGCACTCAGAATGTGGTTGCTGACGCATTATCTTGCCGTCCACACTTGAGCTCCATTACACAGATTGTAGAGGATTGGAGACACATGATAGTAATGCAGTATGCTAAGAACCCATGGGCTTCTAGCATAGTGGATGGGACAGTACAGGATGACAGATACTCACTTGTAGATGATCTTATCATTTACAAAGGGAGGATATTTTTAGTTCCAAGTTCTAAGATGAGGGACAGAGTATTGAGATCATTTCATGATTCACCAATGGCAGGACATCCCGGTTACTTTAAGACCTACAGGCAGGTACGGGAGAGATTCTCTTGGAAAGGTCTTGTTGTGACCTTTTCACACATTGCCCCATTGCAAATAGGGACCCCCCCTAATTTTTGCTTCGTTCGCGTCTTTTGGCTTGATTTTAGTTTGTTTTCCTGTTGTCTCTCTTTTGTTTCGTCTATCTTTCCAGGGATGTTCCCATCTGTGAGCTTAAACGTGAAATTTTGGCTAAGTCTGGGAATTAGGGTTTTAAAATTTCCAGCCAATTTGAGGTCAAATGAAGTAAGTTGAAATCTGAGGCTAACGTTGCTGTTAGTGTGCTTCCAGCAGATTCCCAGCTAAGTTTCATCAAATTCCGACAACTTACTATTTTTAGTAAGTGTGTAATTCAGGGTGTTCCTTCAACATTTTTGATGTTTCGACAATCACACTGCATTCCGACCACTTTGAACTCATCACTGGCAAAATTTGAGCGGAAATGGACAACTTGCTATTTTTAGTAGTTTAGCCTTCAGAGGCAGATTTCAGGGTTTGCATGTTAAATTTTCAGATGCATATCTGGGGATTCTTTGTGGGTTTTTCGAGACTTTCGTAGTAATATGACATGCAAAATGAGACGCCAGCTTTCAGTTTTCAGCCTTCAGAGGCAGACATTAGGGTTTGCATGCAGGATTTCTCAGCGCATGTCATCATAATCTTTCTGGGTTTTCCGAGAGCTTCGCAACGGTGTAGCATGCGAGCAGAGTTGGTCACTTTTCTGGAACTTACTATTTTTAGCTAGTACTCGCATGTTGATGATTTTTCAGGGTTTTTCAGGGTTTTTCAAGATCTCTCGGGCGGTGTGACATGCAAGATCATCTGACAGCTGGTGGGTCACCTTTTCAAACGTTTACTATTTTTAGCAGGTACACTTCTGTAGCTGCCTGGCACTTCAGAATCATGAACACAGTAACATGCAACAGAAACGGAGTTGAACGAAGCTCATTAGAGGCACATGCAAGATGAATTAGGGTTTCGAGCTTCAGGACTCAAAATGAGGGGTCAAACGCCAAAATTTCTAAAAACTGAAGTATCCCATCATGATCAGCATCTTTCAAGGAGTCCGCTGGTAAAATTTGAAGGCAAACAGAGCACTTACTATTTATAGTAAGCCGCTTTAGAAACATGCTATAAATAGTAAGTCGGCATCAAGCGCCAATGTGAACGGATAAGTCAAGTGGTGAGGATCACGACATTCAAATTTCAAGTCAAACAGAGCTGTGGAAATCTCATAATCAAGCAGTTGCTATAAATAGTAAACCACCTCCAGAAACATGCCAGAAATAGCAGGTTAGTGCGAGGCGTCAGCATGAACAAGTCAAGTAGGTGATGAGAACCCCATGGCGCGAATTTCAAGTCAAACGGAGTTGTCGAAGATGGAAAATCAAGCGCTTACTATTTTTAGCAGGTTGGTACAGAGGAATTAGGGTTTCCTAAATTCAAGGGGAAAACACGACAGTCATGTAAATGCGGCATCCAACCACGATCACCACACTTCAGGCATTTAGCACGGGAAATTTGAAGACATTCTGAGCAATTGCTATTTTTAGTAAGTTGCTAAAAATAGCAGGTTCAAGGCAGATATAAGGCACCAGCAGTTCAATCACATCATGAGGTTCGAGGAAGCAAAATCAAGCCTTCTGGAGCTAAAAATCAGCTTAAATGCAAAATTTGAAGAACTTTCTAAAAATAGCAAATTAGGGTAAGCTAAGGGCATCATGAACAATTAGCCTTGAGTTAGATAAAAAGTTGAAAATTCACCAGGTCTGAGAAATTTGAAGCTCAGCATGTCAAATCCGCCCTTGAAGCTGAAGATTGATGAAAATTGTCTAAGTAATTCAAATTTGAAGCTTGATACTCCAAATGCACCTTAAGGGGAAGGTTGAAGCCTTAAAATTTTCTAAGGCAATGAAATTTGAAGCTACCCATGTGAAATGCACCTAACCTTGCATGAATGCTTGGAAATTTTTCTAAGTGTCATAAACTTGAAGCTCACAGGTCAAAATGCGCCCTTGAGAAGAAGAGAAGACTTGAAAATATTCTAAGTTTTGAAAATTGAAAGCTTGACCCTCTATTTGCGCCCAAGCAAGGAATGAAGGCAAGAAAAGTTTCTAAGTGTTGAAAACTCAAAGTGCACACCTTGAAATGCGCCCTTGACTTGTAGGAAGAGTTGGAAAGTGTTCAAGTGTTCAAAATTTGAAGCTCTCCCCCTTTGATGCGCCTTGCCTTGCATGGAGAGCTTGAAAATAATCTAAGTGTTATAAATTGAAATCCTACCCTCCAGTATGCACCCTAGCAACTTAAGATTGGTGGGAAAATTTCTAAGTATGGAAAATTGGAATCTCATGGGTAGAAATGCGCCCAAAGTGAAAGGAGGAAGCTTGAAAATTGACTAAGTCCCTAAAGCTAGAAGCTCCACCTACCAAATGCGCCTTAAGAAGGTAAAGCAGACTTGATTTGAATAAGGCAAGTAAAATGGAAGTTTGAAGTGGGTAATACGCCCAGCTCAAGAAGTAAAGTTAAAAAAAAATTTAAGTGTTTCAAATTTGAAATGAGACCCCCTCAGATGCGCCTAGAAGGAGAAGTGGGACATGGGATTTTTCTAAGGCACTTAAATTGGAAGCAAACCACCTCAAAAGCGCCCAAGGTAAAAAAATGAGTTGATAAAAATTTCTAAGTATTAAAAGCTGGACGTGGGCCTAGTTTGGTGCGCCCAAAGTCAGTAGAGGAACCTAAAAATTTTCTAAGTGTGAAATTAGAAGCTTGAAGGATTAAATGCGCCCTTGAAGAGGAAGTCCATGATAATTTTTTCTAAGGCAAGTAAAGTGAAAGCTCTCACCCCTATTTGCGCCTAACAGGAGATGTTGAAATTTTTTCTAAGTGTCGAAATTTATTCCACCTCTAGAGAAATACGCCTAAGTTGGCTAGGGAATGAAGAAATTTGCTAAGGCATAGGTAAGTTGACAGGAAAGAGTCAGAATGTGCCAGCTTCATGAGATTGAAGAAAAATTTCAAAGTTGAGCAAGAAAATGAGTCCAAAGATGAAGAATAAGAATAAAATTGTTGGCAAAATATTTTTCTAAGGTTAAAAATTCAAAAAAATTAAATGTACCCCTTCGTTTGGAGACACATGAATTCGACGCTTTCTGAAGGGAATTTTCTTTTGGGTATTGGACGTCTGCGATGAGGAATGGATTTTAAAGTCTTCCACACTTCGCCAAGGCCTTCAGGGTGAAGATTTTTGATGGGAACAGGATTGATGAATTTCCTAAGGAAAATTTAAAAAAAATTCTAAGGCAAAGAAAGAAATGTTTGCGAAGATAAAATTCCTCGACTAATAAATTTGAAGATGATTGCCTCGATGATTTTTAATCAAATTCCTGATGAACAATTTTCTCGAGCCAGAGTTGGATGAAATATCAGAGTGAACGCCTCAGCCAGTGAAATGAAAAGGGAGCAATTGAATTAATATTTTCACAGGGTGATTTCAAAATGCTAAAGTGAAGTATGCTCAGGGAGTATAAGATGGGTAAAATTCTCTAAGGAATGAAAACGGAAGCTCAAGTCTCCAAATGCACTCTAAGGGGGGGATGAATGATAATGTTGAAATATTCTAAGGCGAGAGGGATTTAAAAGCAAAGTTGGCTAGAGAAAAACGATGAACCCTTGGAAGTTAAAGCATGAAAATCAGGTAAGTAAGGTGAGTTTATATGATGAAGTGTTCTAATGCTCTTCTCCTTGCTTGTTTTGCAGGATGAACATTGGGACCGGAGCACGATAACTTGAAGCGATGAAGCAAGTACTCCAAGACTACATTTCAACCTCGAAGGAAGAAAAGTTGCGAGAAATGGCTAAGTGTTGAGACTTAGTGACAGAGAAGAAATGTTTTCAAAACTCAGGATGGAGAGAAGAAGGTCGTCCTCAAGCACCTTGGAGTTGAACACACGAACTCTCTCGCAATCTTAGCGTGCTGGATACTTTGATCAAGAGAGAATAGGGTAGCCGTTGGCGACTTTATTCTGTGTTGGTGCGGTCACGAAAAACACATCAACAGGTCTCAAGTCATTTGTTCTTCAGTATGTCAGGGAATGCCTTGTTTGTCAGCAGAACAAGCAAGAACATACATACCCTGCAGGATTACTCCAGCTGCTTCTTATTCTTGAGAGGAAGTGGGAATACTTGTCAATGGACTTCATCACAGGCTTGCCGAAAGCTCAAGGGAAGGACAACATTTTTGTGGTAGTAGATAGATTGACGAAGTATGCTCATTTCTTCCCAATCACTACTACTCACACAGCTACTCAGGTGGCAGACTTGTTTTTTCGAGAGGTATTTAGGTTGCACGGGTTGCCTCGGAGCATAGTCAGTGACAAAGATAGCAGGTTTTTGAGTAACTTCTGGTAGGAGTTATTCAAACTTTGCTGGACAGAGCTTACTCCGAGCACCAGCTACCACCCACAGACACATGGGCAGACTGAGATAGTCAATAAATGGGTGGAGGGATACTTGAGGAATTACAGTTCAGGGCAGCAGAAGGCATGGGTGAAGTGGTTATACCTTTGCGAGTATTGCTACAATACCACTCATCATATGAGCATTCAGATTACACCTTATTGAGCGTTATATGGATATGATGCTCCGAGTTTTCTAGATTTATTGCTGAGTGACAGTAGAGTACCTAGTGCTGGTGATCTATTGTAGGAGAACCAGGACATTATGAGAGCACTCAGGGAGAATATTCAGAAAGCTCAAAATCAGCAAAAGCAATATGTTGATCAGAGGCGATTGGAGCGATCTTTCGAGATCGATGATTTGGTGTATTTGATGCTACAACCTTATAGGCAGTCCACCCTTCATAAGAAGGGCACTAAGAAACTTAATCCACAATACTATGGACCATTCAGAGTTGTCAGACGTGTCGGTGAAGTGGCTTATGAGTTAGATCTTCCGGTGGACAGTAAGGTTCACAATGTGTTCCATGTGTCGCGCCTCAAAAAGGCGTTGGGACAACAGGTGACTCCTATTGATTTACCACCCCTGGATGATGAGGGGAAATTGATTTTGATACCTGAGGCCATTCTGGATTCTAGAGAGCGTCATCTTTGGAGGCAGGTTATCAGGGAATACTTGGTAAAGTGGAAAGATCTACCGGCAAAGGATGTGACTTGGGAGGGTGACAGTATTCTACAACATCCAGCTTTGAGTTTGCTTGCGGACAAGCAAATTCGGGGAGGGCGGACTATGATGTCCCCACTCTAGTCAGTTACCAGGTGCAGAGTGTTAGCCTATTTCTTGGACCCTTGTGGGCTAACTGGAATGGTTAGAGGGTCAGTGGTATTTTCTAAAGGGGTTGGTCATTCTCATTTCCAGAGTTCAGTGATTGGCTCACTGCAGGCCTTGGCAGTTCAGGAGTTGATAGCTTCTGACAGCACAAAATTATATGGAGTTTCGAGGAAGTTATGCTTATTTAAATGATTTAAGTTATTGATTAACTTAATACTTTATTATAAAGTCAAAATTGACTTTATCACTTTTTATCACTTAAATATTCATAAAAAGGGTGATTTTAAATTAAATCATATATACATTAAGTGGGCGCCAAGTATTTAAGTCAAAAACTATTGAAAGTGACTTAAATGTATTTTAAAATATTTAAAACTTGAAAAGGGCGTCACTTCTTGGAAATTCGTGCCTCTTGAGGATATAAGGCATTTTGGGCAATGAGAAACTCATTCATTATTTCTTTCGACTTTGCCTTTGAGGTTTCTTCTGTGCTTTCTCTGTGATCAGGGTTTGAGCAATATTTCCATTGGAGAACGCAATCTCTTCGATGTTGAGCATTTCTGAGACTGTGAGAGACCAGTTGAATTAGTGCAATTGTGAGGGCTTCATTCAGAAGTTCTACATGCTTCTATCGGAGTTTTATTATTCATTATTTACTTGTCTGCAATAAGGAAGGGGGTTCCTTTACTAGAGGCCATCTTCAACAGATCTTAGCTTTCAGCTTTTTTCTTTTGGTTTCTTCCTTGGCCGTACCATTTACCTTGGAATTTGTGCCTTCTTGGAGGTTGGCGTGTGAAGCTAGAAGCTAAGGCGCTTTCTTTTTGGTTCCTGTTTGAGCTTCATTCTTGGTGGCTACTTCTATTAGCCCATTGTATCATGTTTCAGAGTGGGGAAAGTCAATTTTGGAGGCTAGGCGTCCATATATGCCAGTTTTCACCATTCTTGGCTGGCGAGTTGACTTCTTTAAATAAATAATCTGGAAGCTTTCGGGTATGTTTATCATTTGCGATCTATTTGTTTCAGTTAAATAATACCTTTTACACTTCCATTTTGTAGAAAAAAGCTCAGATTTACATTTTATGAGTATTTTATATGATGCGCGCCTTCTCTTCTGTCTATAAACTTTCTCTAAAAAACTAGAAAAAACACAAAGAAGATACGAAAGCATAGGGGTTTGAGTTGTGAGCCAGCAGGGTTCATCACAATAGACTGGCTATACTTACCTCCTTCTAGAATTCAACTTAGCTATATGAGCTGAGCTTTGTTTCATTTTTCTCCATCAGTTGAAAGAGTACGACTTGAGCTCTAAAGTAGAGATTGCAGTGCAAGCTGAGACTTGGTGAAGAAATTCGATTTGAGGTGGAAGAGAATTGTTGAAGTTGATTTTGAAAAGTCTAAATGCTAAGAAGTGTTAGAAGTGAAGTTGGCCGATTTGCTGAAGCTTGCTTGAAGTTTGCTGAGTGTTGAAAATTCAAAATTGCTAGAGGCGAAGTTGAGGTTTGCAGATGAAGTATAATATTGCAGCTTCTTAATTTTAGAAGTCGACTGGCAGCCCCATGTTATTTTATTTTTCTACGTTAATTGCTGAAGTAAGAGCAACTGGTAGAGATAGTAATGCTGCATCTAGGTAGGCTGTTATCAAGAAGTTGAGCAAGCCTTTCCTGCTGGAGTCGAAATTCACTTCAAAGTTGGGCAAGCTGGCTGACACAAATTTGGATTTTTTGAAACATGGAGGCTTTTAAAAATCGTATGATGGGAGTTGGCAGTCACCATCCTTCAGTCACTTCACATAATATTGTTCGAAATGGGCTGTATGCAGCTGCTGGTTTTCCGCCAGCTATTCAGTGTCCAGAGCTGATGATGGAGTGTGCTAATTGCTATGATCCGGATCACAGGTCTATTGTTTCACCTGATCATGGTAGATTGTTCGCCAACCTCACTCTTGCAGCTATCAGCGAGGCTTTTGGAATCCCATCACACGAGAGGATGATTTACAAGACAAGAGAGTGTGTTGAGCGAATGTATGCTTCCACATTCAAGAGATGTGCTGATATGATCAACGCTCGCTGGATGAACAAGCCCAAGCCCTCTCACACAAAGTTGCTGAAACAGATTATATCAGATGATTTGAAGCAGGAGTATTGTGACCTGATCATGATGCTCAACAGAGTTAGAGGCTGCCCCCAGGCATTTGTCTTTGAACCATGGATGTACTACTATATCAATCTCGTGCTGGAAGGAAAAGAGCACATCAATTGGGCGGTGATGATTAGTGACAACTTGCATGAGCAACTCCAGAGTTTGAGGAGGACAAAGACTTTTTACATGGGCTCATGCATGGTATACATGTTGGCTCGTATGACGAAGTATAGGGGAATATCCTACAAGGAGCCAATTGGCTGTGGCTGTCATCAGTTCAAAATCCACGAGGCTTGTCCGCAGTTGCACCTGACAAGCACCTCCCATTACAAGTGGGTCAATGATGCCTTCACCATGCATATAACGAGATCACTTCAGCAGAGGACTCATCATAGGATCTCGAGGGAAGCTCAGGAATTGATAGAAAGGTATGGGTGTTGGTTTATTCGGTTTCCAAAATTTTCTTACATCAGGCTGCAAGGTTTTTCTTCGTACCCATATAGATTGCCAAAGTACCCAACCAATAGAATCTTGATGTTAGAGATATCTAGGCAACTTATTGCCTATGATAAGATTCAAAAGAGAAAGAAGGGAGGAATTGACTTCCCAATCATCCTGGGGAATTTAGACGAGGTGTGTCCTTCACTTCAGGCAGCCAGGGAAGCTGAAAATGAGCTTCGGTTCTTCCATTTTTCTTACCATACCAGCAGACAACAATATCAGATGGATACTGTTAGAAGAGTTCAGGCACAAGGAAAATATTGAAGATTACTGGGTTGGTGCGATGGATGAAGCTGAAGTCAGAAAGAGGATGTTCTCGAGACTACCATTGAGTATGATCAGGGAGTGTGAAATCATCCCAGTACCAGAACAGGTGGATGAGGACATGAACGTTCTCCATCCAGATTATGAGGCAATAAGAGACACGCCACTTCCACTCCCAGATTGGTCGGAACCAGAGATAGCTGATTTGGACACGCTTTGTAGCCCAGTCATGACTTTCACCAGAGCGTGGGTTGAAAGGCATGTGAGCAGATTGAAGAGTAGGTCAATTCTTTTGACTTACAACTTGATGGGAGATCATAGGACACCCACTACCAGCAGGAAGAAACAGGTTACTCGAGGTCCAGAATCTCGAAGGAAGGAGCCAGTTCAGTCGGAGCCTCCAAGAGTTGTGTTAGAGTCACCTATGCCATTGGAGACACGTTCTCCAAGCATACAGGAGGTTTCACTTTTCGCTAATTAGAGAAATGCATTGAATCAGGAGTAGGAGTTACCTGAGGAAAATCAGCCACCAAGAAGAGAATCAGTTGGCCAGAGTGTCAATGCACCCACTAGAAATGATCAGCAAGAGGAGGATGAGGAAATTGCTATTGACACACACTTCCAGCGTGAGCTAGAGACGGTTCTAGAGGATGATGCAGTTTCAAGAGATACTCAGCCATTAGAGGCCAATGAGCCTCCCTAGAATGGAGTTAGAGAAGAAGTCCATGAGGAGGAAGCTAGAGATGAGCAGCCATTTGATATATAGCAAGTGGTACCTGATTGGCTTAGAGATAGAATGAGAAGAAGCCCCAGTGAAGAGGCTGATCCAGCGGTAGAGATGGATGAATTTTTGAGTAGGATCAATGCGCCTCCAACTAAGAAAAGAGCTAGGAAATTTTCTAAGATCTCAACGGATGAGGATGGCTCTCGCACCCTTCACAGAGTTGTGCCAAGGGTTTATTGTGATTGAGATGAAGCAGTGCCAAAAAATTATGTGATCACAACCATGGAGTTAGGTCGTCCCAGAGGTGCACAGATCATTGAGGAGTGTGATAACTCCTATCAGGTGCTTAAGGACAGATTGCTCAGGATTGAAGGCAAGTACAAGAAATTGAAAGAGCATAAGACGTTGATAGGTTATATGCAGCATTTGTCTCGTCCTTGTGGGCATGAGATTTTGGCGATTGAGCTTCCAGTCGAGTTGTCTAGAACATCAGTTAGTGGTTTGGAGGATTTGAGGAAGATGGCACAGGAGGCAGACAAATGGGTTGTAGGTGTTCGTGCCGAGACAGAGAAGTTCATGGAAGATCTTGCTCATGCTTACTAGCAAGCTTCTGGCATTATGGCACGAGTGGAGGCAGTTGATCAGGCCTGAGGTGATGCTCATGTCTATCAGAGTAAAGTTATTCAGCGTCTGGAGGCCTTGATGCATACTCCCTTGCAGATATTGATTGATGGAGGAGTTATTCATGAGGGTGATATGTACAATTTTGTTGGATGGTACTCTTCAGTAGTCACAGGACGTGGATTCTTTGATGCAGCACAGGCGGATTCAGCTAGAGTCAGGAAGGCTATGACTAACATTATTGATGGAGTCCTAAACACCTTGGAGGCAATCTTTGCTAGACGGCTGAATCCTAATGAGGTGACTACTAATGGATTGAGGAGTAGGCTGCCACCTTTCTTTTCAGAAGTGAAGACTTTTGTGCAAGATGACTTTGAAAATATCTCGACTTTCTCCAGCCTGATTCAGAATACATAGGATGCTTTGGTTTCCTGGAGAAAATCTTGCACACGGCATGGGCAGTCAGTCACGGTATTGGAATTTCAGCTTGATCATATTCCACCTATCTCAGTTCAGGAGGTTGAGGTTGTGCTCACCAGGTTCATTGGTTTTGCAGCCAAGGAGAAGGAGAATGGAAACACACTTCTGGATGATGACCTTCTCAAAGACTGATTGTAGGCATTAATTGCCTTTACTATTTTGGGAGTGAGTGGGAATCTTTGATTCATTTATTGTACCACTCCCCATTCTAGCAGTTTTTAGGGTTAGGGCTGAGGTGGCTTAATATAAGCCATTCATTTGATTGTAATCTGAGTCGTCCATTGGACTAGGCTATCTATAAAAGGGGCATCCCCCCCTCATTTGTACTCATTAGAATTAGAGATTAGATTAGACATCAGAGAGTAGACATTTTGTTAGAGCAGAGAGATAGTTTGATAGCTTAGCATAGTTTGGAGGAGAAGGAAAGTTTTCCTTTGAAAACTTTGTAAGAGATTGTTGTGAAAACTATCATAATAAAAGATCTTTCATTGATGGTGAAATTCATCTTTGTTATGAGCAGCTAGCAAGATCTTTTCATCCCTTCTACTTCGTGTAGCGTAAAGTAGCTTTAAGTAGCGTAGTTTTCATTTCATGCAAGTAGATGTTAGCTGTGGACTTGTGGTGTTAATTAAGGAAACTTTGTTTTAATCCATACCACTAGCAGCTTGTTGACAACAAGCTTGCCTTGTGTAGTTAACTGGAAAATTGTATAAGCTTAACTTCAGTTGTGATTTACGTCTTGACATGCATCGTCTTGATGCCAAATTGCGACTTGAAAACCTCTTGCCACTCCCTTGAAGATTGCACCGGCTTTGTGTAGGCTGTCCAGCGTGAGGCGAAGCAGAGTCTGGTTGAAGCTTGCTGAAATTGATCCCACACCCGCCTTTAGATAGAACATATATTTGCTAATCCCTACAGCCATTCAATTCAGTTTATTTCTAGTTAGTTTTAGGAAAACGTACCTCATCGCTAAATCATCCACAACATACGAAAAATCCCCTTCAAATCATCAATCTGCTGTCAGCTGCAAGCCTTTTGAACAATTGTGTAAGTCCCCTCGTGTAAATAGCATATCACAACGAACCGATTGAGGGTATTCCATAGCATTTCGGAACCTTGGAGTTGAACATACGAACTTTCTGGCAATCTTAGCGTATGAAATTCTTTGATCAAGAGAGAATGGAGTAGCCTTCGGATTACTTTGTTCTGCTGATTGGTGCGGTCACAAAAATCACATCAACAATATCATTTGGAGATATAAGGAATTTGGTTGCCATCTATTTCACAAAATGTCTCTTATATGTAATTGCATTACTTTGAATTAGTTTTCATGCCAAGTGTTTGTGAAAATGTCTCTTGGCTGTAGGTGTGCATTTGCATTTAGAAATTCATGTATATGCATTTGAAAAATACAAAAAGAGCTGCATTTCATTTTAGATACTTGATTAGTTATCTTTGCAATCATTTCCAAGCATCCAAACATCATTGGCATGAAACCAAAACCAAAACAAACAAACTGAAATTTCATATCAGCAAGTTCAAACTTTACATGCCAATTGTTTGACAAAATTCCCAAGGCAAAAATTAAAGGGGTTTTGAGTCTAAATAAGCAAGGCTCATTACAGATAATGGTATTGTAGCAAGAAAGCGCTGTAGAGGCCAAGTAGAAAGCTGTTAGCAGCAAGATAGAAGCAAGAATGAAGAAGAGGAATGAGAGAATTGAGCCTCAGAATGAAAGAGTGAATAGAGAGAGCTTAGAGAGAGTGAAATAAGGAAGCTTTAATGGATAAATGGAGGTAAAGGGATGCTTTTCCTCGGTGAAGACCCAGTAGAGAGCGTTACATTTGCGACCAACCAAATAATGAAACGCTTCTGCCAATTTCAGAGGCAAGAATCTGTCAGGACAACATTGCGGCACATAGACATTTGTGTTGTGTGTGCATCCCCGACAAATATTCCTCCACCGAAGCAAAAAGACAAGCCTAAGTTGAAGGAATGGGATGATGGCGGTGGGCTTTGTATCATCAAACTTATAAACTCTAAAGTAAGGGTAAATAAATGGGAAATTTGCATAGGGTGCAAATTTACGCCATTACAAAATTGTATCAGAAATTATTTGAGCCTTGGTTTCTTTAGCTTTTGAAATCATGGCATTAGTCAATTTGGGAATGAGACTTTACTGTGCAAGAAAGTGTTGATGTGTTTTTTCGTGACCGCACCAACACAGAATAAAGTTTCCCAATGGTCACTCTATCCTCTCTTGAACAAAGTCTCCTGCATGCTAAGATTGCGAGAAAGATCATGCATTTAACTCCAAGGTTCCTTCATGTAGTGGATAGTCTAAGTTGGATCGATGTGATTTGCTGGTATTTCAATGGGACTTACAAAATTGTTCAACAACAGAGAAAGGTATTTGAATGCTCCAAAGGTTTGTCTATAAAGCTCTTCTTTCCTAAACTAACTAGAAAGTACTGAATTTAAATGAGTGCAGGGTTTAGAAAGTCTAAATTCTATCCTAAATGTGGGATATGGAGCTCAACTTAAGCAAACTTCAACCGGACTTCGCTTTGCCTCGCTTTGGACAGCTTCTACGGAGTCGGTGCAATCTTCAAGGGAAGTGACTAAAGATATTCAAACGACCACTTGACATGAAGATACCATCACAACGATGCATACCATCATTCAAATTATGATTGAAGTTATGTCCACAATGTTTCTAGTTGACCACACAAGGCGAACACACCGTTAGTGAACCCGCTAGTGGTATGGATAAGCGAAGCTTGCTTAGGTCAAACACCACATTCCATTACTATTATCTATTAGCATGAAATGAAATTTACTCTACTTTAAGCTACTACTCGAATCAAAAGGACGAAGAAACCTTGCTAGTTACTCACAACAAAAGACGAGATCATCACCAATGAAAATTCTTTTTATTGAGAGAGTGTTCACAACAATTTCTTACAAAGTTTTCAAAGGAAAAACTTGCTTTCTTCTTACTATCCTACCAATCTATGCTACACTATCAGTCTCTCTGCTATTCTATGATCCTAATCTAATGAGATACAAATGATGGGGGATGCCCATTTTATAGTTGGCCCAATCCAATGGACGACTCAGATTCAATTACAATGAAGGGCTTAGATTGAGCCACATAAACCCTAACCCTAAAAACCGCCACCAAGAAGAGTGGGGTAATAAATGAGCAATTAATGTCCACCATCTCCTACAAGATTCCTGTCTGGAAACGCGTTCGCATTGTTCTTGTTCTTCTTCTTGACTGCAAACTGGATGAGTCTGATCATCATGGCTTCAACTTCTTGAAAGGGGTATGGCAAGCAGGTTCTCGATCTGACTCCAAGGCGGCAACTTCTTTCTCCTACTTGATGATGATTTTCTTCTCAACTAACATTCTCTAACTCTGAACTGCATGAGGATGATTATTTCTCCACCCTTGATCCTGAAGGATTTTCTTATCTTGGACTCGAGCATTTCTTCCTCGCCATCTACCTCTCTGAATTGAGTGCATATTAGGTTATTCCAACACTTAGCCATTTCTTCCAACGTGCAACTTTTCTTCTTTCGAGGTTGAAATATAGTCTTGGAGTATTTGCTCCATCACTTCAATTCCTCCCACTCTGGTTCCGACACTCATCCTACAAAACAAATAAAAGAAGAGCGTCAAAACATAATATAAATTCCCTTTACTCACCTGATACCCATGTTTTGATCTCCAATGTCCGAGTGATCTCTAGATCTGATAGGGTTCATCATTTTTCTCTAGCCAACTTTTGCTTTCTTCATAACCTTTCAACATTTGTGTGCTAGGGCACATATCATCCTGACATTTGAGTTTCGCTTCATCTTCAAATTTTTCATGCCTTAGACAAATTTCCCCTTCCTGAGGGCGCATTTGAGGTGGGGTCAAGGAATTTCAAACGCCCCAGAATATTTTCATATCTTCACTCTGGCTTGGAAAATTATTTCCCCTTAGAAATTTCATCACAAATCACCTAGGCATCCATCTTCAACATTTCTCCCTTTGACTTAGAAAATTTTACATCCTCTGCCTAGAAAACTTCATCAACCAGGCGACCACTTAAAATCTCCATTTTACAATCTCAGGTAAGGTGTGGAGAGCTTCAAAATTATTCCCCTCAAAGAATATCCAAGACCCAGGAAAAGATTTCCCCTCAAAAATATTTTTCATGTATACACCTGCGAAGGGGTACATTTAATTTTTTTTTTAATATATTTCCACCTTAGAAAAATATTCTTCCTTAAGTCTTAATTCATCCTCCCTTGGGCGTATTTTCTTCCCTTTCTTTGCCTTAGAAAATTTATCTACTTGCTACCACAAGCTGGGCACATCTGCTAGGGGCTACTGGAACTTTTCTTGCCTTAGGAAAATTTCTCAGCTCCAACCTCTTGAGGGCGCATTTGGCTAGGGAAGGTGGAATTTTCCCACACTTAGAAACTTTTTCACAACTACTTCCCTCCACCTTCGGCGCATTTAGGTAGGTCTCCTACCATTTTGAAAACACTTAGGAATATTTTAAAGTCATCTCACCTCCACCTAGAGCTTGGGCGCATTTGGGAGGTTGAGCTTCCATTTCTCATGACTTAGAAATTTTCAAGCTACCCTCCTTGCCAAAGGCTCATCTTTGAGGTCATGCTTCCATTTTCCATCACTTAGAATATTTTTCATCACCCTTCTTCACTCTAGGAGCATTTGGGGGTATGAACTTCCACCTTCACTTGCCTTAGAAAAATTTCAAGCGTCTAGCTCATGGTGGGCGCATTTTGATGGGTCTACTCCCAATTTTTCTCTTTTAGACAAATTTTCATCTACCTTGTTCATCTAGGGTGCCTTTGGAGGAGTGCTACTCATGATTTTTGTGACTTAGAAAAATTTCCAACCAACCTCTATGCTAGGGCACATTTGGGGGTGTATGCTATGAGTTTCAATGCCTTAGCAAGAATTTCTTCATCCAACATCCTCTTGGGTGTATTTTTCCCCTGGAGCTTTCACTTTTGATGACTTAGGCAAAATTTCCACCTTTCAACTTGCTCTTTGTTGTGACCTTTTCACACATCACCCCATTCAAGATGGGGACCCCCTAATTTTTGCTCCATTCGGGTCTTTTGGCTTGTGTTTTTCGGTCTGTCTCTCTTTGTCGATTCTTTCTGTCTAGTGATGTGCTTGTCATTTGGCCTAGGTTTGGATTTTGGCCAAGTCTGGAGGGCTTTCAGACAAATTAGGGTTTACATTCTTTAGACAACTTTGAGGTCAAATTGAGTTGGCTAGTCGAATTCTGAGCTTAGCACTGCTGTTAAGATGCTTCGAGTAGGCTCCCTCTGAATTTTCACTAAATTTTGACAATTTTCTATTTTTTGCCAACTTGGGGTTTGTTTTCTTGAGATTTTCAAATTCCGACAACTGCACTGCACTTAGAACATTGTGAGCTACCTGCCTGCAAAATTTGAGCTAAAACAGACAACTTGTTATTTTTACCAGTCCTGCCTTCGAAGGCTATTTTTAGCGTTTGCATGCGAGATTTCTCAGTGCATGTCTGCATAATATTACTAGGTTTTCCAAGAGCTTTGCAACAAGGTAACATGCAAGTAGAGCTGATCACTTTTCCAGAACTTGCTATTTTTAGCCAGTGCTCGCATGTTGATGATTTTTCTGGGTTTTTTTGGGTTTTTCAAGATCTCTCGGGCAGTGTGACATGCAAACTCATCTGGCAGCTAGTTGGTCACTTTTTCAACCACTTACTATTTTTAGCAGGTTCACTTCGGTAGCTGTCCAACACTTCAGAATCACGAACCCGATGACATGCAACAGAAATGGAGTTGAACGGAGGTCATTCAAGGCACATGAAAGACAAATTAGGGTTTCGAGCTTCAGGACCAAAAATGAGGTGTCAAATGCCAAAATTTCCAAAAAACGAGGTATCCCATCGTGATCAACATCTTTCAAGGAGTCCACTGGTAAATTTTGAAGGCAATCGGAGCACTTACTATTTATAGTAAGCCACTTCTGAAACAGGCTATAAATAGTAAGTTAGCATCAAGCGCCAGTGTGAACAGACAAGTCTATCGATGAAGGTCTCGGCATTCAAATTTCAAGTCAAACGGAGTTGTGGAAGTCTCAAAATCAAGCGGTTGCTATAAATAGTAAACCACCTCCAGAAACATGCTATAAATAGCAGGTCAGCATGAGGCATCGGTATGAACAGGTCAAACAAGCGATGAGGACCCCATGGCACGAATTTCAGGTCAAACAGAGTTGCAGAGGTTCAAGAATCAAGTGCTTACTATTTTTAGCAAGCCTGTGCAGAGGAATTAGGGTTTCCTAAAATCTAGGGCGAAACACGACATTCACACAGAGGCAACATCCGGTCACAATCAACGTCCTTCAGGCAATCAGCACACAATATTTGAACTCATTCTGAGCAATTACTATTTTTAGTAAGTTGCTAAAAATAGCAGGTATAGGCAAGCATCGGACGCCAACAGCTCAATCACATCATGAGGTTCGAGACAAAGTAAAAATCAAGCCTTCCGGAACCTGAAATCAGCTTAAAATGCAAAATCTGAGAAACTTTCTAAAAATAGAAAGCTAGGGCAAGCCAGGGGCAACATGAATAAACCTCTTCAAATCAGACGAAAGCCATGAAAATTCACTAAGTCGGAGAAATTTGAAGTAGGCATGGTGAAATGCGCCCTTGGAGTTGAAGCTTGATGAAATTTTCTCTAAGTCATCAAAACTTGAAGCTTGATGCCTCAAATGCGCCTTAAGAGGAGGAGGAGGTGATGAAATTTCACTAAGGCACTTGAATTTGAAGTATGATACCCCAAATGTGCCTTGGGAAGAAAAGGAGACTTGAAAATCTACTAAGGCATGAAGACTTGAAGTGCACCCCTCCATATGCGCCTTGAAGAGAAGAGAGGGTAGAAATTTTTCTAAGTTATGTAAAATTGGAAGCACACACCGTCATATGCACCCAAAGAGAAGAGAAGCTTGGAAAATTTTCCAAGTATGAACATTTGAAGTAGAGAGGGTCATTTGCGCCCAAGGAGAGAAGAACATGGCTGAAAGTTTCTAGGCATGGAAAACTTGAAGGATGTTCCCTCATATGCGCCTTAAACTTAGAGAAGGTTTTGAAAACATCCTAAGGAGTTGAAACTTGAAGCATGCACCTCCATATGCACCTTGATTGAAAGAAGAGGCTCAAAATAAAATTAAGTGTTGTGAATTGAAAGCTCCAGGGGTCATATGCGCCCAACTAAGAGACAAGGCCTTAAAATACTCTAAGGCATGAAAATTGAAAGTCGAAGACGTTGTATGCACCTAAGATCAAGTGAAGAGGCGAGAAAGTTTCTAAGTGTTTCCAGCTAAAAGCTAGACCCTTCAAATGCGCCCTTGAAAGCAACATGAAGAAGGTAAAAATTTCCAAAGTATGAAAATGGAAGTAGCATATGTCATATGCGCCCAACAATGAGAGGTCTCTTAAAACATTCTAAGATGTTCAAACTTGAAGCTCCAGTAGTCTTATGTGCCCAGCTATGAGAGGGTCTTTAAAATATTCTAAGGCATGAGAATTTGAAGAGGGTCCCCCTAAATGCGCCTTAATCCAAGAGCAAGTATGGGGAATTTTCTAAGGTAAACAAACTCAAGGCTACTCATGTCATATACGCCCTTGGCAGGGAAGAAGTTAGAAAAATTTCTAAGGCATCTAAAGTTGAAGTCAACCCCTCCATATGTGCCTTGATCTTGAGGAGAGACTTGAGAATTTTCTAAGTGTTGCCAGCTTGAAGCTTGACACTCCAAATGTGCCCAAGGGGAGTAGAAGGTGATTAAGATGTTCTAAGGCGTGTGAATTAAAAATGAAAGTTCCCTACATCATATGCGCCTAAAAAGATGGAGTTTGAAAGTTTCTAAGGCATGTGAAATTGAAAGATTGACTACTTAAATGCGCCTTAACCTAGGCAGGCAAACTTGAAGTGGAAGACCCTTTGTGTGCACCCAAGAGGTTGGAGATTGACAAAAATTTCACTAAGTATTATGAATTGAAAGCTCCAGGGGTCATATGTGCCCAGCTAAGAGAGAAGGTTTTGAAAATATTCTAGGGCGTTGGAATTAAGAGCTTGCTACCCTATGTGCGCCTTAACTTGATGAAAGGGAGCTGAAAGATTTCTAAGGCGTATAAATTTAAAGCTGGATAGTCCATGTGCGCCTAAGAAGAGAAGCTGAGAGAGTTTGAAAATTTCTATGGTAAGCAAAATGAAAGCTTAAGGCTCCAGATGTGCCCCCCAAACAAGAAGCAACTTGAAATTATATTAAGTGTGGAAAATCAAAACCTCAAGGGATTAAATACGCCCAAGCTTGTGACTAAATGATGAAATTTTTCTAAGGCGTTGGAGATGAAATAAAGTTTGCTCTAGTAAAAAAACGCCCCAGGCTGGAGAAATTAAATAAAGTTTGATTAAAATTATTTTCTAAAGTTTAAAAAAATTAAATGACCCCCTTCAGTTAGACACATAAAATTTTGAAGTTGGGGAATATTTATCAAGGGGGAAATATTTTTAAAAAACATTATGAAGGAAAATAATTTTGCCTGGTGATTTTAAAATGATGGAGCTCGCGAGTGATGAAATTTTTTTCGGGCGAAATATGGATTTTTCTAAGGCGCTGGCGAAGGAAATAAATAAAATTTTCTCAAGTGAGATAAAAAGGCGTTGAGATTAAATTTTAAATAATAAATACGCCATTGTTCAAAAATGATTTTTTTTTATGCTGGAATAATTTTAATGAATTTCTCAAAAAATACTTCAGTCAACTGAAGGTGACTTGCAATCGAAGAGGGAAATTTTAAATTCGAATGAGGAAAGAATCTCCAATAATAGCAAATTTCTATGACGACTCTATGACAGCTGAGAATATTCCCTCCTGAATTGGAAATTTTCTAAGTAGTGGGGGAATGAATTAATGGCAACTGCTAAACTGGGCGCCTGCTTTCAGTTATAAAAACTCTGAAGCTATTCATTTTTTCTTCACAAATTGCAAAGTTGAAAATTGTGCTGAAGCTGAAAGTGATTGCTAAGTGAGTGAGAAATTTTTGAGTTGAGAAAAATTATTTCTCTAAGTGCTGAAGTTAGAGTGCTGAAGTTGGAGTGAGTGTTGAGAAGAAGAAAATTCCGAAGTAAGAGTGCTGAGCTTGATTTTTTTCAAACTGCTGAAAGTGGTATAGCTGAAGCTCGAAGTTTTAATTTCAGTGTTATAATTCTCGAGGTTTGGTGTTGAAGTTTTAATGCTGAAGATTTTTTATTTTGAAGCTAACTCCACTTGCCAGCCAT
This sequence comes from Sequoia sempervirens, assembly GCA_007258455.2. Taxonomy (NCBI): domain Eukaryota; kingdom Viridiplantae; phylum Streptophyta; class Pinopsida; order Cupressales; family Cupressaceae; genus Sequoia; species Sequoia sempervirens. Next base: position 66,361 of record VDFB02372441.1, read on the forward strand.
CTCACAATAATTTTATTTTCTAAGTTAGAATTATAATGCTCGATTTTTATTTTGCAGATGGCTAAAATTCAAAGAGGAGATGTTGCTGGAACTAGCAAGGTTGCAGCCAGAGCTAGCAATGCTGAAGCTAGCAAGGAGAATGCCTCCAGGCAAGCAATAATTAAACAACTGAAGAAGTCATTCATCCTTGAATCAAAGTTCGTGTCAAAGCTGGGAGGTTTGACTGATACCAACCTGGGACCATTCAACCTCGAATCATTCAAAAGAAGAATATATGGGCAAGGTGGTTATCCTCCATTGGTGACTTCGCACAACATCGTGAGGAGTGGGTTATATGTAGCTGTCGGTTTTCCACCAGCAGTTCGATGTCCTAAGCTGATTATGGAGTGTGCAAAATACTACAAGCCAGACCGCCAGACAATTGTTTCTCCAAAAGGAAAGCTGCTGGAAAATTTCACACCTGAGGCAATTGGCAAGGCGTTTGGGATTCCAACAATGGACAAAATGTTGTATAAGTCTAAGGAGAGGGCTGATAAGATGTATGCCTCATCTTTCGACAAATGTGCAAAGAGGATCAACACAACATGGATGAGGAAGCCAAAGCCTCCTGGCGCCAAGTTGCCAAAGCAAATCATCTCAGAGGAGCTGAAACAAGAATATTGTGATTTGATCATGATGCTCAGCCGGGTGAATGGCAGCCCATAGGCGTATGCTTTTGAGCCTTGGATGTTCTTTTACATCAGCGTGGTGCTGGAAGGAAAAGAATATGTGGATTGGGCGAAAATGATCAGCGACAACATTGATGAACAGTTTAGAAGCCTAAGGAGAATGAAGACGTTCTACATGAGCTCATATGTCATTTATATGCTAGCTCGGATGACAAGGTATAAGGGGCTAACATACCAGGAACCGATTGGGTGTGGTTCTGGTCAATTGAAATTTCATGAAGCTTGTAGTTAGTTACACCTGACAAGTACCTCGCACTTCAAAAGAGTGAGTGATGCCTTCACTATGTATATCACAAGGACTCCTCAACGGAGGATGCAGCAAAGAATATCCAAGGAAGCACAAAAGTTGATTGAAGAGTACAGGTTTTGGTTTATTCAATTCCCAAAGTTCACGTATATAAGGCTGCTAGGGTACCATTCATATGCCTATCGACTGCCAAGGTACCCCACAGATAGGATGGTAATGCTCGAAGTGTCTAGGCAACTTATGGCCTACGACAAAATTATAAGGAAGAAGAAGAAAGGAGGATTGCACTTCCCTATTGTTATGGTAAATTCACTCGAGGAGTGCCCTTCTTTGCAAGCAGCCAAGGAAGTGGAGGATGAATTGCAGTTTTATCACCTCACTCTCCACACCAGCCGGCAAGACTTTGATCCTCGAGGGAAGATTGGAGTGGTACAGGGAGAAGAATATAGGCACAAGGCCCATGTAGAAGATTTTTGGGAAAATGCGGAAGATGAGGCCGAGATTAGGAGGATGTTCTCCAGATTGCCCCTGAAGTTGATTAGAGAGTGTGAAGTTGTCCAGGTTCCGGATCAAGTAGATGAAGATGCTAACATTACTCACCCGGACTATGAGTCAATAAAGGACACACCAATCCTACCACCTGATTGGGCAGAGCCGGAAATCACAGACTCAGACACTTTGTCTATGCCTGTCTTAACTTTCACAAGGAGTTGGGTGGATGGGCATGTTCACAGGCTAAAGAGAAAATCAATTTCCCTCACATACAATCTCATGGGTGATCGAAGGCCACTGATGTCAATAAAGAAGAGGAAGTGTTGTGACGTTTTTTCACACATCGCCCCATTGCAAATGGGGACCCCCTAATTTTGGCTTTGCTTTTCGGTCGTTTTGTTGTCTCTCTTTTCTACTGTCTATCTTTTCGGGATTGTGCCCATCACTGAGCTTAAACATGAGTTTGGCCAAGTTTGAAAATTAGGGTTTCATCGTTTCTGGTCAGTCCGAGGTCGAATAGAGTCAATAAATTGAAAATTGAGCTTAACGTTGTTGTCAGCGTGTTTCCAGCAGGTTTCCAGCCAAGTTTCATCAAATTCCAGGTACTTACTATTTTTAGTAAGTGTGAAATTCAGGGCAATTGTCAGCTATTTTGAGATTCCGATCATCACACTGCATTCAGAGTATATCAGACTGCTTGCATGCCAAATTTGAGCGAAAACAGATAACTTACTATTTTAGCAGTCCGGCTTCCGACACGAATTTCGGGTCCAGATGCAGAGATTTTCTTTGCATGCGGATATTCCTTACGGTTTTTCGAGACCTTCGCGATGGTATAACATGCAAGTCGAGATGACCACTTCGAGTTGAGCCAGAGGCTATTTTTAGGGTTTGCATGTGAGGTTTCTTTTGCATGTCCGGGTGATTCCTGATGGGTTTTCCGAGCTTCGCGAGGGTGTGACGCATGCGAGATTCTCACTTTCGGTAAGGAACTTGCTATTTTTAGCAGGTGTGTCAAGCACCACCTCCCAGCGTAGAATCACGGGTGTCCAGCGAAAACAAAGACAAACGAGATCATTTGATGCGCATGCAATGCAAATTAGGGTTTCAGCGAGCCTAAAATAGGCATCAAAGTCAAAATCTTCAAAATCCGGTGTAAACCACCCTGTCAGCGTTCTTCAATCTGCTGGTGAAGTTTCGAGTCAACGAGCACTTACTATTTATAGTAAGTCAAATTAAACATGCTAAAAATAGTAAATCCTTGCACGCGTGTCGCAGTAGGTCAGGTGGGATCGCCTCATTCAAATTTCAATTCGATCGGAGCTTGGGAGCTATCAGAAACATGAGCTTACTATTTATAGTAAGCCACCTTCAGAAACATGCTAAAAATAGCAGGGTGACTAAAAGTGGCAGTGCCGACAGGTTGATAAGGTTATGAAGAATCTATGTTTAAAATTTCAAGTCGTTCTGAGCTTCAGAGATGCAAAATCAGAAACTTACTATAAATAGCAGGGCATGAAGGATGGCGAGGACGAGAAAAAAATAGCTAAGTCTGGAGCTTTATCCTCCACCACCTTGAAAATGCGCCCAGCTTGCCTTCAGATGTTTGAAAAATTTTCTAAGGCATTGAAAATCCGCCTGCCACCTCTCATGCTAAAATGCGCCCTCAAGGAAAAACTGGTGAAAGTTCAAAATTTTCTATGTATGAAGTTTATCCTCCATCAGGGGCAAAATGCGCCCAAAATGAGAAAGGTCAAAGCAGTCAACAAGTTTTATCCTGCTCCCTAGCCTAAATGCGCCCTCAAGGTATTGGAAGCATAAAAAATTTTCTAAGTCATGAGGATATCCTCCACCCCCTTTGAAATGCGCCAAGTTTAAGAATAAGTCAAAGGTGGTCAAGGCGTGGTAAGTTCTCATCCTCCATCACCTAGCAAATGCGCCCAGCCACTAGCATGTTCAAACGCGCCCAAGAGGAGTTAACAAGAAGGTCAAAGGAGTCAATGATTTTCATCCTCCTACATAGGGAAAATGCGCCCAAAAGCAGCCATGTCAAGACAAAAAATAGAAGTTGAAAAGTCACATGAAGGCATTTGAAAAGTTCGTCCTTCTCATGCATCAAAATGCGCTCAAGATGGAAAAGGGTCAACAAGTCAAAGGATTTCGTCCTCCTCAAGGGGCAAAATGCGCCCAAACACATGCATGTGAAGACAAAAAATTGGAATACGAAGAGTCATCCCTTTGCCAAGCTGAAATGCGCCCATGTTGAGGTGTAAAAGGTAATTGGGAGTGGTAAATAAAGTAAAAGGTGGTGAAGGGCGTTATCCTCCACCAACCTCAAATGCGCCTAAGATGATGTGTTGGAGAATATTGCAAAATGTGTTGCCTAGGCGTGATTTTTGAATTTCCTCTCCTAGCCTCATATGCGCCTAGAGTGGAGGGTGTTAGAAATATTTCAAGACGTGATTTTCTTTTTTCCTCTTCAATTCTAATGTGTGTGGCGTGATTTTCTCTCAAGTGTGTTATAGGCGCCAGGGGTGATGAAAGTGAGGAGGTGTTAGAAAATTTCCTAAGACATGTGAGGTGTTAAAATTTTCTAAGGTGTGGTGAAGAAGTATGTATGAGATGATTTTTAAAATTTTCTCTAAGACGTTGGAATATTGCCTTTCAAGTGTGGAGTCAAATCCAAAATGGTGAGTGGCAAATCCAGTGTGCCGGGCATGAGTAAATTTTTTCTAAGTGAAGATGATACTTCTCCCGCTGGCAGGCAAACAAAATATTTTCGAAGGCAAATTCTCAAAATGCAAGATGATTTAAAAATATTTTCTAAGGCAAATTATTTTCCCCTTGGAGAATATGCCTAGAGCCCCAAGATGATAAAATTTTCCGAAGCACGAGCAACTTTCCTTAGGGATGCAGTCAGAAGACGATGATAATACAAGATGATTCAAATTTTTCAAGAAGTCAGAGCAACACAGAGTGATCACAGGTGAAGAATGAATTTAAAGTGATGGAAATAATATTTTTTAAGGTTCAAAATTGAAAAATTAAATGAACCCGTTCGTTGGGTACCCATGAATTCGACGCGTTCTGGAGAAAATTTTCTTCTGGGTATTGAAGATTGTCGATGAGGAGTTGATTTTAAAGCCTTCCATGCTTCGCTGTGGCCTTCAGGATGGATATTTTTGATGGGCGCCAGGTTGATGAATTTCCTAAGGGAGATGTGAAAATTTTCTAAGGCAAATGTGAAGAAAATGTATTTTCAAGGTGAAATTCTCCAGACGATGAATTTGAAAGAAACTGCCTAGGTGAATTTGCTTAAACCCTTCGTAAAGATAGTCTTCTAGAGCCGGAGTTGAACGAAATTGAGTATCGGAGCCCCAGGTAGTGAAATGAATTTCTCAAAGATGAAGTTTGTCTAAGGCATGAACTTGAACACGAAGTTGGCTAGTGGAGGCAACAAATCCTTGGAGATCAAAACTTGGTAAGTAAGTTGAGTTTATGTTGTGATGGGTTCCTATACTTTTCTCCTTGCTTGTTTTGCAGGAGGAACGTCGAGACCAAGCGAGGATAACTTAAAGTAATGAAGAAAGTACTCCAGGACTAGATTTCAACTTCGAAGGAAGAAAAGTTGCGAAAAATGGCTAAGTGTCGAAGAAACATTTCCAAAACTTAAGATGGAGAAAAGAATGGAAGCTCGGGCGAAGCCAAAGAACAACGTCAAGAAGAAGATCAAAGAAAAGTGTGAACGCGGACAAAAGGTTCTTGATGGTTGATGGTGGACATTATGGATTTATATCTCCTTTGGTGGTTTTTTTAGGGGGGCAATCTTGTGAGGTGGAGGTGTTGGCCACTCTATTGATTGTAACCCTAGCCGCCTTTTGGGACTTGGCTAGCTTAAAAGGGGAGTCCCCTCATTTGTAAGTCATTAGACAGTAGAATTAGAGTAGAAGTCGGAGTAGAGAGACAACTAGGTGATAGCTTAGGAGTAACTTAGAAGTAGATTGATAGTGTAGTTGGAGGAGAAGGAAAGTTTTCCTTTGAAAACTTTTGTAAGAGATTGTCGTGTAAAACTTTCATAATGAAAGATCTTTCATTGATGGTGAAATTCGTCTTTGTTATGGATAGCTAGCGAGGTTTCTTCATCCCTTCTACTTCAAGTAGCGTAGAGTAGCATAAATTTCATTTTCATGCAAGTAGACGTTAACTGTGGAATGTGGTGTTTGATCTAAGCAACTTCGTCTATCCATACCACTAGTGTGTTTGCTGATGGTGAATGCGCCTTGTGTGGTCAACTGGAATATCATGCACTTAACTTCAATCACAGTTTGAATGATGGTATGCATCGTTGTGATGGTATCTTCGTGTCAAGAGGTGGTTTGAACATCTTTAGTCATCTCCCTTGAAGATTGCACCGACTCCGTGGAAGCTGTCCGATGCGAGGCAAAGCGAAGTTTGGTTGAAGTTTGCTGAAGTTGAGCTCCATATCCCGCACTTAGAATAGATTTAGACTCTCTAAACCCTGCCCCATTTCAATTCAGTACTTTCTGATTAGAATAGGAAACCCGCGCTTCATAGACAAATCTTTCGAGCATTTGAATTCCTTTCTCCGCTGCCGAACAATTCCGTAAGTCCCCTTGAAATACCAGCAAATCACATCGAGCCAAACTGAGCCTATTCGCACTAAAGGAACCTTGGAGTTGAACGCACGAACTTTCTTGCAATCTTAGCGTGCGGAATACTTTGATCAAGAGAGAATAGGGAAGCCGTTGGCAACTTTATTCTGCGTTGGTGTGGTCACAAAAAACACATCAACAGGAAGCAGATCGCCCAACCTACAGAACCACGAGAGGAAGAACCAATTTAGCCTGAGCCTCAGAGGACGAAGGAAGCATCGCACACACAATTGTTGGCTCACTCTTCTATTGTGCAAGAAGTGTCAATATTTGCAGGACAGAGGGTTAGAGTGGCTGAAGAACAGGAAATGGAAGAAGTTAACCAACCATTGTCTAGAGAGCCTGATAGTTAGAGTGCCAACGCTCCTAAGAGTGCCGACCAGCCGGATGAGGATGAAGAAACAGAAACGGACATTCGCTTGGACTGTGCACTCGAAGCAGCCTTTGAGGATGAAGACATTACGGAGCCTAAAGTCCGGGGTCTTGAGGAGGATAGCCAGCATATGGAAACGGATGGGCCTCGACTGAATGTTGCCGAGGAAGAAATTCATGAGGTGGAAGCAACGGAGGAGCAGCCGCTTATCATCTATGGCACTCAACAGGATGTCCCAAATTGGCTCGCAAGCGCAATAGAGATGGAAGAGCTCCTGAACAGAATAAGTGGGTCACCTAAAAGGAAGAGAGCCAGGAAGTTCTCCAGGGTGGAAATGGATGAGGCCGGTTCTCGCACTCTCCATGTTGCAGTTTCGAGGGAGGAATGTGATCTAGGTGATGTGATGCCTGAAAATTACACTATCACTACAATTGAATTAGGGCATCCCACCGAAGCACAAGTTATTGAGGAGGCTGAAAACTCCTTCCAGGCGTTGAAAGATAGGTTGCTGCGAAAGGAAGAAAAATATAAGAGGTTGAGGAAGGAACATAGGGCATTAGTTGGATATGTGCGACATCTAGCACATCCATGTGCTCAAGAGAACCCAACGGTGGAACTTCCACCTGAGCTTCCACAGGAGTCAATCAGCGGGCTCGAGGAGATGAAGAAGGCCATTCAAGAGGGAGATAGGTGGATTGGCGGTGTTCACGCTGAGGCTGAAAGATTCATTATAGATCTTGTCTGCTCTTTCCAGCATGCTTCCAGTATCCTCATTTGGAGAACATCGAGCAGGCTTGGAACGATACCCACATATTTCAAAACAAGACTATTCCATGCCTGGCTGCTCTGATGCGCATACCAATGCAGACTTTGGTTGAAGAAGGGGTGATTCAGGCAGGAGATAGATATGATTTTCCAGGCTGGTATTCCGCTGCATTCACTGGCCGAGGCTTCTTCGACATAGCAAGGACAAAGTCAGCTAAGATCAAGAAGGCAATGGGAAATATTCACGAAGGCATCTTCAACACACTGGAGGTGTTATTCACCAAAAGGCTAACTCCCGAGGAGGTGGAAGTAGATGGATTGAAGGGGAGATTGCAGCCATTCTTCTTTGAGATGAGGGTATTTGCTCAGATAGACTTTGAAAATATCTCCACATTCTCAGCCATTATTCAGAGCACGCAGGAATCCATTGAGAGTTGGAGAAAGTCTTGTATCCGGAAAGAGCAGACGATTGCTATCCTCGAGTATCAGCTCAACCTTACTCTGGCTATCTCTAAACAAGAATTTGATGCAGTGTTGGCCCGGTTTGTTGCTTACGTGGTCAGAGAGAAGAACAATGGGAACAGGGTCCTGGATGAGAATCTTTTGGACAGATAGTGGGCATTAATTGCCCATAGTGGTCAAAGGAGGAATCTGCCATTTTTGTGCTCATTTATTGCACCACTCCTCCACCTTCTGGTGGTTTTTAGGGCAAAATCTAGTCTAGGGCTGATGTGGCTCGATCTGAGCCGTCCATTGTAATTTGATCTGGACTATCCATTGAGATTGGCCAGCTATATAAAGGGGTCCCCCCCTCATTTGTACATCATTAGACCAGAGAATAGACATTCTGATAGAGCATAGAGAGACAGTTTAGAGTTAGCATAGTTTCATTACATAACATAGTTTGAAGGAGAGGGAAAGTTTTCCCATGAGAACTTTGTAAGGAATTGTTGCGAAAAACTATTGTAATAAAAGAGTTTTATTGATGGTGAATTTGTCTTTTGTTATAATCAGCTAGCAAGGTTTCTTCATCCTTCTGCTTCAAGTAGGACTTAAAATTAGAATGATTTTCATTTTCATGCAAGTAGTTAGCTGTGGATTTGTGGTGTTTGATTGAGGTAGCTTCGTTTAGTCCATACCACTAGCAACTTGCTGACGGAAAGTTTGCCTTGTGTGGTCAACTGGAAATCATTTCAAACTTAACTTCGATTGTGATTCATGTGCTTGTATGCGTCGTCCTGATGGTATATGCATGCTGAATTGTAATCTGAATACCTTCTGCTACTCCTTTGAAGATTGCACCGATTTTGCTGAAGCTGTCCAACGTGAGGCAAGGCGAAATCCGATTGAAGTCTGCTGAAGTTAAGCTCCACACATCTTGCATTTAGACTAGAACTTAGATCTTTTAGAACCCTGCACTCATTTACATTCAGTACATTTCTAGTTAGTATAGGAACACGTACCTCACAGCCAAATCATTCACATCATTCACGAAAATCCCTTTTCAATCATTAAACTGTTGTCAATTGCAAACATCCTGAACAATTGTGTAAATCCCCTCGTAAAAACAGCATATCACAATGAACCAACTGAGGGTATTCCATAGCATTTCGGAACCTTGGAGTTGAACGTGCGATCTTTCTTGCAATCTTAGCGCACAAAATTCTGCTATCAAGAGAGAATGGAGTAGCCTTCGGACTACTTTGTTCTGCTGATTGGTGCGGTCATAAAAATCACATCAACACTCTTGGGCACACTAGAGGGGTCAAACTTCCATTTTCTCAGACTTAGAATATTTTACTATCCCCCTCTTTAAGCTATGCGCATTCAAGGGTAGCTACTTCAAGTTTTCTTGCCTTAGAAAAATTTCAACACTTCTTCAAGTTTTCAAGACTTAGTCAATTCTTAAGCTTCGCCCCCCAACTTGGGTGCATTTGGGGGTGCTTACTTCCAATTTCCAAACACTTAGTAAAATTTCCACTTCATCTCCCATCCTAGGTGCATTTCAAGGGTCAAGCTTCAAGTTTCAACGCCTTAGAAACTTTTCTTACCCCTTCTCAAGGTCAAGGCGCATCTCAGGGGTCCTACTTCCAATTTCAGACACTTAGAAAAAATCTTCATGCTCTCCATGCAAGTTGGGTGCATTCTACTAAGCTAGCTTCTAGTTTCAAGTACTTAGCCAAATTTTCACCTCCTCCACTTCAGGATAGGGCGCATTTGATGCCTTGAGCTTCCAATTTCTTAGACTTTAGCAAATTTTTCATGGCCCTTCAAGCTTCTTAAGGTGCATTTAGCAGGCTGAACTTCCATTTTGCTAGACTTAGATGAATTTTCAACTCATTTCAGCTTGCTAGGGAAAATTTAAGGGGGTGTTCTTTTGATTGCTCGTGATGTCCTCAACTTGCCCTAGCTTTCTATTTTTAGAAAGTTTTGCACTTTTCGCATTTTAAGTTGATTTCGAGCTCTGGAAGGCTTGATGTTCGTTTTTCCTTGATCCTCGTGACGTGACTGAGCTATTGGTGCTTGATGCTTGCATGCACTTGCTAAAAATATTAAGTGTTCCGAAAGAGCTCAAATTTCATGAGTAGATTGCCTAAAAGGTGTTGGTCGTGACTGGATGCTGCTTCTGTGTGACTCGTGTTTCTCCCTACTTTTTAGGAAACCCTAATTCCTCTGCATGGACTTGCTAAAAATAGTAAGTGCTTGATTTTCAAACCTCTGCAACTCCGTTTCATCTGAAATTCGCTCCATGGGGTCCTCGTGGGTTAATTGACCTATTCACACTAGTGCCTCGCGTTGCCCTGCTATTTATAGCCTGTTTTAGAACTGACTTACTATAAATAGTAAGTGCTCAGATTGCCTTCAAATTTTACCAGCTGATTACTTGAAGGATGCTGATCGTGGTGGGATAAGTCAGTTTGTAGACTTCTTGAGATTTACGCCCTCTTTTTAGGCACGAAAGTAGAAAACCCTAATCTGACTTGCATGTGTCCCAAATGACCTTCGTTTGACCCCGTTTCTGTTGCATGTCGCCGTGTTCGTGATTCTGAAGTGTTGGGGAGCTGCTGGAGTGATCCTACTAAAAATAGTAAGCGCCTGGAAAAGTGGCCAACCAATTGCCGGATGTGCTTGCATGTCATATAGCCCAAGAGATCTCAAAAAACCCAAAAAACCCAAAAAAATGGTCAACATGTGAGCATTGGCTAAAAATAGCAAGTCCCTGAAAAGTGATTAACTCTGCTTGCATGTCACATTGTTGCGAAGCTCTCAAAAAACCCATAAAGAATACTCTCACATGCACTGAAAAATCTCGCATGCAAACCCTAAAATTTGCTCTCGAAGACATCAATACTAAAAGGTCCAAATCTTGGCTTGCATGTTACATCACTGCGAAGCTCCTGAAAAACCCACAAAGAATGTTCAGACATGCATTAAAAATTTCAACATGCAAACCTTAAAAATAGCCTCCGAAGTTAGAGCTCCTGAAAGTCCATATCTCAGCTTGCATGTTATACCATCGCGGAGGACTCGAAAAATCCAGAAAGATTCTCCAGACATGCATTGAAAAAGCACACATGTAAAACCTAAAGATAGCTTTCGAAGCCTAGACTGCAAAAAAATAGCAAGTGGTCAGATTCAACCCAAAATTTGATGGCAAGCAGCTTAAGGTGCTTTGGACACAGTGTTAAGCTCAAACTTCAATTTGCTTACTCGAATCAACCTCAAACTGGCATGAAGAAAGCAAACCCTAATTTCTCAGACTTAGCCAAAATTTCAATTCAAACGGGCACATCCCCGGAAAGACATACAAAACAAAAGAGAGACAACAGGAAAAACAACCAAAATCAAGCCAAAAGACCCAAACGAATCAAAAATTAGGGGGGTCCCCATTTGTAATGGGGTGATGTGTGAAAAGGTCACACTAGGAAGGAACTAGAGTAGTTGCCTCGATCAAAAGATGTTTTACTCAACAATATAAAGGAAATAGAAATTTGTTTTTCCATTGTAAAATAGACAGATTGAGATTTTGTGATGGGCAATGAAACCATCAATGATTGCCTTAGCTAAACTCAAACTTATGCGACACCTTGATAATGATGTGAAACTTGAAGTTACCACTTGCTTTGGTGAAATTGCAAGATTAATAGCTCTAAAGTATCCATATGGTATAAATATCATGAGGAAAATATTCTAGTTGATCGTGGAAAATTTTCAAGGTTTGGATGATATCAGAAGTCCTTTTCCTAAGAGGGTAACAATTTTGGAAACTGTTGCAATAGTCAAATCATGTCTTGTCGTGTTAGATCTTGAATATGATGATCTTATTTTTAAAATGCTTCAACATTTCTTTTCTATTGTTAGTATGAATCACGAGGAAAATGTTGAAACCTCAATGCAGACAATTATGTCTTTGGTTTTGAACAAAAGTGATGATATTGCTCAACCACTCTTTTCAATTTTATTGGCTGTTGTGAGAAAGGATGATCAAGAAATCTCAGCAATTCTGCATGCATTAGCTAAAAATGTGGTCAATGTAGAAAAAGTTTGAAGCCATACTTAACATGATAGATTTTATGGCCAAACTCAAATAATACAAATTTTGGAACAATTATTGTATTATTTAAAGACAGTAGCTATAATTTGTCTTTTCATAGGAAGTATCAACTTCAGAATTAAAAATAATAAATTGCTGACCTAAGAGATAGTTACAAGAATTCATTCAAAATCTTCAAGGTTCCACCAAATGTATGAAAACAAGACCAACATATTAATGGTTGGCCTTATGCAGAAAACAAATGCCCAGAAGTAAACACCAATTTCACTATAATTCCTAGCTTCAGCAACTTAGGGACAAACAACCTATAAATAGCATTTTGAATGGGCCGTCTTCAGGGAGAAGCATCTGGACCATGCCTAGCTCACGATATCACAGTTTCATGTTCTTTGTTTTCAACCGAGGATGCACGTAACCACGGATTTAAGAAGTTTGACACAAAATTAGAGAAGCGTTTCAAACAAAGACACCTGATGAGCATGGAATACTGTGTCGATGCCTTCACAATTTCCTTTGTCTAGTTTCTTTGCCACATAACTTCTCCAAACCATGGTTTCGGCTAAGTTCCAAACTCAGACGACTCTTTTTTCTAGCAATATGCCTAAGCATCGATGGCAAGCAGATATCACCATATAAGATTGATAGACCAAAGAAGTAAGACGCTAGGTAGTAAACTATTGGATTTCACCACTTTTAAAGAATCCTCTTCTAGCTTTGATTCTTTGTGAATCTGAGCGGCCTCACAAGAATCACCCAAAAGCTTCAAGATATATTGTTTTACCTTCCAAATAATAGTTGCCACGTAACAATGAATTGCAAAGCGGCTCCTTACGTGGATGCTTTCAAGCTATTAGAGCGTCGTCTGGAGTTTAATAATCTTTCCATAGGCAAGATCGGCATCAAGCAGCTCCCGACACTTCTTTCTTTTATGGGAACTTGAGCAAATAATATTTTAATTTGAGCGGCTTCTTTAGGGATGTGATGCTAGAGATTCTGAAGCTTAAAACTATCAGGCCTTAGAAGACTTATCAATCTTCCTCTTGCAACGCCTTCAAATAGTTGGCTCCTTCAATATTTTCTCTAAAGATATAGTCACCCCTTCCAGGCATCAATCCATCGACACTTCAAATGGAATTCAGACTCCCACGATTCTCTTTCCAGAAATTACGATTTCCTTTCATCGCAAACAATGAGATTGGGCACAACTAAACTTAATCATTCGATATTTCACACTATGCAACTTCCATGAATTAAATGGAAGATACGGCTCTAAAAATCAAAGAGATATATGAGTTGATGGTTAACAAGACAAAACTCTTACGAATACTACAGTTTTCCAATATTCAATAGACTCCAAGCTTAATACGTCTTCAATCTCAATTAATTCAAATTCCCAATGTGCATTATCTTCTAAGGCATATAGCAAATATGAAAGTCTAGACAGAAAATTTCAAGATTTCAAAAGAAATCAATAATATAAGAAAGTATACAGCTCTAGCAACAGAGAATTCCTTATTACTTGAAGAGTTCATGATTTTCCCATTACACCTGATATTCCACAAAAATCTCATACTGAAAATACATTCTTAAATATACTGATGCTCGACATTCATAATTGAATATTCAACATCTTCAAAATTAAATCTTCTCACCAATAAACTTACAAGCTGTGATTGGAGTAAATTTTTTCACTCAATTGAGAATAGTATAACAATGTATTTAATATTAAAGCCCGACAACTCCTTGAGCACAATAATCATTTGCAAATCTCAAAGAAACCCTCTGATTTTCAAAACTTCAACCATTAAGTCCAACTGCAAAATCTGAGTGACTTTGCTAGTACAAAAATTGGCTTTTCGTCCAATTTTGAAAACATGAGGATTTTCGTCCTCAGGTTATGGGAAAGAGCCAAGCTCTCCAAACCAAAATCAACCATCCTACAATCAGCGCCCATCAATTCTTTTATTCACATTTGCCTTGTCCTTTGGCTTTCTGCTTGCCTGACTGTTCAAATTTCTTTTCTTTTTAATTTCCAAATTGTAACTTAATTTTGAATCTACATTTAATAAGTCACTTTAAATATAATATTATTTAATTAATAATATTTCCTTTTGAATTACATTTGGAAGAAAATATTAAATAATTAAAATAATATTATATTTTTCTCCATGTAATAAAAGTGGGACATTACAATTCTTCCCATCTCGAAGATTGGTTGCCCTCAAGCAATCCGCATCTGCAAGCCAAACTGAATACCAGGATCCCAAATCAATGTTGGAGGTTGCTATGAATCTCTGCTGAAAACAAAGTCTGATATTATTATCACCATATTGTTCCTATTAGACATTCTGAAAATCAATTAAATGAAATCAATAAACTCTTCTTCAACATTCACTAAATCCCACATGATTCCAAGATTCCAATAGAGTTGTAGGATAAAACCACCACGCAAACGTTGCGCTACTCTGATTAAAATCATCTAATTTGCATGCCCAAACTGTATCAATACTTCTTGAAACTCCAAGAAGCACTCATCAAATCTAAAATCCATGAAGATACTGAAACTAATACCATGGAATAGGGATTGCCAAAACGATTCAAGGAAATTCATTTCATCATTGAACTCAATTCTGAAATTAGCTGAGCTTGGAATTACTAATGCATGAATAGAATCTAACAGAATCTTCACAATCAGCTGTAACAATGATTGAAAAAACTCGCCATCAAACTGCCAATCAACTCTATCCAATGGACTTACCCAATCAATTTTTTGTTGCTGGTAAAGATTGAGAACCTCATTTATATGCATACCTTGATTTTCCATTTCATGTAGAGTGAATGGGTAATGGACAACAGTAACATTATCACAATCCATATCTTGCATCAATATTCCATTGCTAGAAGAAGTATCTAAATCCCACCCTTCATCACTAGCATCTGGAGGAATTCATTCATCTAACTCAAAAAATAAATTTTCATTGAACACATTTGCACCAACTTCAAATAAAGGATTATCAAAAATATGAAAATCATGCTAATAAAAATTTGAATTCTCTGTTCTTTCAGGACAATGATCCAAGTCATAAGTCTCTTGTATGTAATCCAGCTCTTCAATGACTTCTTGAATCTCTTCAGCTCTTTCTCTGTTTTCTTGTTCCTTAAAAAAGTGAGCAGCAGTAATCTGATTTTCAGCTTCTCTTAAAGACTTTTGATGAACAAACAATTCAGCCTTTGTTTGTTCTTTCAATTCCAAAGCTTCATCAACAACTTTAGTATCCCTATCTCTATCATGAACTACATGCAAAAAAACTGTCTTGATTTCTTCCATAACATTCTTAATTGATTTCAAATCAGCAAGGGAAATGTTACACACGTCTTGATTCCTTGGCACATTATAAATCAGATTTTCCACATACCTATGTGTGTCATCAAGTTTGGACAAAACTTGAACTTCCTTTTCAACAGCTAACACATTTTTTATTGCTTCATTCATGTACTAGCAATGTTGATGATTTGCTACTATGAGGTGAAATGAAATCAGAATTCTTCTCAACTGTGCTCCCAAGACTCTCACAAATTTGTTGTGCTTCTCTCCTCATCTCAACAATGGTAAGTTCAAGGTCACTAGCTCTTTGCTTCAAATTAGTTTCAAGCAAAGAGAAATCAATTTTGTGACCACCAGAACCAACTTCCTCAGTGTCTTCCTCAATGCATGACTCATGAGAAATAATCAAATCAGCATTAGTAATGGAAGAATTTTCAGCTTCTTCCCTCATATGTTCAATTTGGAATTCAAACCAAAATCCACCTGACTTGTTGAAATGAAAGAGAAAATCATTATCTGATTGGAGATTATCATCAACAAACATATTAATAATCTCCATTGGTTCTGCACTTGTGACTTCTTCAAATGTATCCAGAACTGTTGATGCCTCATCGCAGTCATCCTTAGTATGCATAGACAAATGCATGTCTAAAGGTACCTCCTAAGAATCTGCCATAGAATCATTAGTAAACAAAATTTTATTCGTGTCTACAACATTAGAGCTCATCTCATTTATCAGCACTGCCTTCTTCAAGTAAGGCTTCAGTTTTCCCTCACTCTGATTGAACAAATCTTTGATCAATTTATCAGCAGTAGAAGAAATCTTTCCTTCCTGTTCATGAACATTCAGTAAAAGAGATAGGACGGGTTGAGGAATGTCATCAACCTCTTTGATAGTTAGAACTAGAATGTTCCTTATGGCTGCAACTACATCCTCTTCTTGTTCACTCCAAGCTGAATTGAAGAGGTAATGAAACAAATCGTATATTTGATCTTGCATACCCCAATCTATGAGCAATATACTTGTTCTAATTTCTGAAAACATCTTCAATATAACAGCTCTTCTGGAGTACTGAATACTACCAGTTTCATCAAGATCCTGAAAGCTTTCTACAATCATGTGTAGTATTTTCTTCATAGTATCATCATCTTAGGGCACCTAGGGTACCACGATTCTCATCACTTCACTGAAGCATGAAGTAACTAGCAGCTTGGTTTCTTCATCAGGATGTCTCAGCCAATAGGGCTCATTCAAAGAGGTTACTACAGGTGTTAATGCCAACTGCATCACCTCAGAAGGTGACTGCTTCACCTGGCTCAAATATTGTTCCACCATATGAAGTGTGCTCGCTTCATCTTCCCTTGATTGGAATTCTTTACCGAGCCTTTTTCTTGCAATGTAAAGTGACTCTGCCACACTTTTTTCTTCAAGATTCTTTACCTTTTTATCCATGCATAAGTGGCTAGGTTCCCAAATTTCTCTACATGTGAAACAACGATTTTGTCTCCTAAGCTCATTCCTGTTGATTTCTTTTTTCCCCGTACTATAAGGTTCTTTTCCTTTAGTCTTTTCTCTCTCTTCCTGCGCAACGAGAGATTCTATCTCCTTTGAATGCTCTACTAATTTCGTCAAAGACTTATTATATATTTCGAAGCCTTGCATCATTTTTGTCATAATTTCCTCCATGGAATTCTTCATCTCTGCTGAAACACCCGACATACTGGAAATACAAAGAATGATGAAAGCTGAACACTAACTGAAAACTGAGCAAGCAAATAGTTGGACAATCACAAATTGATCTGAAAATTTCTGCTATGAATATTTTGCGCTTGAACCCATCGGATGGTAGAATCTTTGGCTCTGCTACCAATGTAAGGAGCTACCCTGTTTTGCTATAAATTTTTTGGTTTTAAATCAATGGACTGCACTGAAATTTCGTCAAACAGTTTGCTCTACTGATGTTCTAAGCTTATTTTGTTTTATCCAGTTGGCTTTAATATTGATATTTTAAATTTATCACATCAGCTACTCACAATTTCAAAGATACAAGACATGATGGATATTTATGGCCAAACTCAAATAATACAAATTCTGGAACCATTACTGTATTATTTAAAGACTGCAGCCATAATCTTTCTTTTCACAGGAAGTATATGTTGTGACCTTTTCACACATCGGCCCATTGCAAATGGGGACCCCCTAATTTTTGCTTTATTTGGGTCTTTTGGCTTGGTTTTTAGTTCATTTTGTTGTCATCTCCCTTTTGGTTTCGTCTGTCTTTCGGGGGATGTGCCCGTCATTGGGCTTAAATGTGAGATTTTTGGCCAAGTCTGTAGAATTAGGGTTTGTACTTTTCTGGTCAATCTGAAGTCAAAAGGAGTAAATAAATTGGAATTTGAGCCTCACGTTGCAGTCAGTATGCTTCCAGCAAGTTCTCAGCTAAATTTCAGTGAATTCCGACAACTTGCTATTTTTAGTAAGTGTTCAATTCAGGGCGTTCTCTCAACACTTTTGAAGCTTCAATCGTTACACTGCATCCAGAACATGTTAGGCTGCTCATCTGCAAATTTTGAGTTGAAACAGACAACTTTCTATTTTTGGCAAGTTCACCTTCAGGAGCAGATTTTAGGGTTTAGATGCGAAGTTTTTCATTGCATGTCTGGAGATTCATTCTGGGTTTTCCGAAACCTACGCAGTGATATAACATGCAAAATGAGATGATGACTTCCAGTGTTCAGCCTTCAGAGGCTATTTTTAGGGTTTACATGTTGAGATTTTCTTTGCAGGTCTCAACATTCCTTGTGGGTTTTTCGAGGGCTTCGCAATGGTGTAACATGCAAACCAGGTCAGGACTTTTTCAGGAGTCGTCTTCAGAGGCTATTTTTAGGGTTTGCATGCAGGGTTTTTTAGTGCATGTCGAGTTATTCTTTATGGGTTTTTCAAGAGCTACGCAGTGATGTGATATGCAAGGCGAGATGATCACTTTTTAGAGACTTACTATTTTTAGTAGGTCCATTCCAACAACTGCCCAGCGCATCAGGATCACAAACAAGGCGAAGTGCAACAGAAACGAGGTTAAACGAAGGTCATTTGATATACATGCAAGTCAAATTAGGGTTTCCAACTTCGAGACCCAAAATGAGGGGTAAAATGCCAGAATTTTCGAAAACCGGTGTATCCCACTGCGATCAGTATCATTCAAGCTATCCACTAGTAAAATTTGAAGGCAATTAGAGCACTTACTATTTATAGTAAGGCGTTCCAAAAACAGGCTATAAATAGTAAGTCAGCAGCAGGCGCCAGTGTGAATGGGCAAGTCTACCGATGAGGGTCACGACATTCAAATTTAAAGTCAAATAGAGTTGGGGAAGCATCAAAATCAGGCAGTTGCTATAAATACTAAACCACCTTCAAAAACATGCTATAAATAGCAGTTCAGCTCGAGATGGCAGTGTGAACAGGCTAACTAGGTCATGAGGATCCTCTGGTTAAAATTTCAAATTAGTCAGAGCTTCAGAAGTATAAAAACCAAGAACTTACTAAATATAGTAAGGCTTGAGCTAGCAGAAGGAATGAGGAAAAAAAGGCCTAAGTCTGAAGTTCATCCTCCTCCACCCTGAAAATGCGCCCATCTTCAAGCCAGGTTGATGAAATTGTCTAAGTCCGAATCTCATCCTGCAGGACCCTCAAATGCGCCCAAGGAAGAATTAGGTGGAGAAAAATTCTAAGTCAAGGACTTAAGTCCTCCTCAGCATGCCAAATGCGCCCAAGAAGTGAGGAGACTAGAAAATTTTTCTAAGTGGTAGAAATTGGAAGGAGACCCCCTTTGATGCGCCCAGCCTGTGGAGTTGAGTTGAAACTTTCCTAAGGTATGGGAATTAGAAGCTTGACACTCCAAATGCACCCAAGGAGAAGCTAGCAGATAAAAAAAAAATCAAGTGTTAAGTTCATCGACCTCCTGCCTCCAAATGTGCCCACTTCAAGATGGAAGTTGATAAAAAAAAAATTTAAGTCTGGAGTTAAATCCTTCTCATACCCCAAAATGCGCCCAACTACCAAGAGACATCAAGAAGAAAAAAAAACTAAGTGTTAGAAACTTCCTGCAAGGGTATCAAAATGCGCCATCATGAAAAAGATGGTGAGAAACATTCCAAAGGTGTTGCAAGTGGCAGGACAAGACCTCAAATGCGCCCATGTCTAGAAGGTGGTTTAAAAAATTTACTAAGTCATCAAAACTGGCAGGAGACCCCTTGAAATGCGCCCATCAAGGTGAGAGGACTTGAAGATGTTTCTAAGTGTTTCAAAATGGAAGTACCACCTTTGAAATGTGCCCAGACTTCAACGAAGGTGTTTGAAGTTTTTTCTAAAGTGTTGAAATGGAAGTATGACCCTCCATATGCACCCAAGCTTGATAGGTCATGGAGAAATTTATCTAAGGCATTGAAGGTGGAAGTAGGGGTCTTAAAATGCGCCAGCTTCAAGGAGGAGAGGGAAAAGAGTCTAAGTGTTAAAGAGTAGAAGCTCCTCTAGTCAAATGCGCCTAACCTCTATGTGGATAAGTTGAAAACTTGCCTAAGGCATGTAAAATGGAAGCTCCAGGGTCAAAATGTGCCCAAGGTAAAGAGGGGCACTTGAAAAATATTCTAAGTGTGGAAAGTTGAAAGCTCACTATGCTAAATGCGCCCTAGCCTTGACTGGAGGGTAAAATTTACAAAGTGTTGAAAATTTGAAGCTCTTGCCCTCATATGCGCCTTGGCTACTTGAGTTTGGTGGAAAATTTTACTAAGTGCTTGAAATTGGAAGTAGACATGGTGAAATGCGCCTGAACTTGGGTGAGTGAGTTAGAAAATTTTCTAAGGCATTTAAACTTAAAGCTTGACCTCCTAAATGCGCCCAACCTTGAAGAGAAGAATGTTGAAAATTTCTAAGGCAAATAAACTCAAAGCTTGAAGGGTCATATGCGCCTAAGAGTTGAGGAGGAAGTTTGATATTTTCTAAGTGTTCAAAGCTTGAAGTAGTTACCTCTATATGCGCATTGACTTGTGGAAGGAGTTGGAAAATGTTCTAAGTATTGGAAATTGAAAATGGAAGCCCCTATATGCGCCCATGCTAGTGATATTATTTAAAAAAATTCTAAGGCACAAAATTCCACCTTACCTAGGGGAATACGCCTAAGCTTGAGAGGAGTTGCTAAAATTCACGAAGGCATGGATGAATTGGCAGTTCAGGAGTCAAAATACTCTAGCTTCATGAGATTGAAGAAGATTTTCAATGCCAGGCAAGAAAATGTGCCCAAAGATGGGGAATGAAGAATAAATTTGATAAAAAAAATATTTTTCTCAGGTTAAAATTCAAAAAAATTTAAAGTATCCCTTCGTTTGTAGACACATGGATTTGATGTTTTTTGAAGGAAATTTTCCTCTGGGTATCGGACGTCTGCGATGAGGAATGGATTTTAGGGTCTTCCATAGCTTGCCAAGGGTTCCAAGGTGGAGATTTTTTATGGGCACCGGATGGATGAATTTCCTAAGGAAAATTTGAGAAATTTTCCAAGGCAAAGAAAGAAATGTTTGTGAAAATAAAATGCCTTGGGTGATGAATTTAAAATTGAGTGACTAGATGATTTTTGATCAAGTTCCTGATGAAAATAATCTTCTTGAGCTAGAGTTGGATGAAATATCAGGTTGTCAACGCCTCAGCCAGAAAGGTGAATTTCTTGAAGAAGATGCAATTGAAGTTAACACTCTCAAAAGATGATTTTAAAAGTGCATCTCTTAAATATTCCCTTGAGGAGGATGAAATTTGTCTAAGGCATTGAAATATGATGCACAGGAGTCATATGCCCCAGCCTACAGATGTTGAAAAATCATGAAGAAAGCAAAGTTGGCTAGAGAAAAACGATGAATCCTATCAGATCCGGAGATCACTCAGACCTTGGAAGTTAAAGCATGAAAATCAGGTAAGTAAGGTGAGTTTATATTATGAAGTGTTTTGATGCTCTTCTCCTTGCTTGTTTTGCAGGAGGAACGTCGAAACCAGGCGGTGATGATTTGAAGTGATGAAGCAAATAGTCCAAGATGATAGAATCATAAAGCGAGTACTTGGAAGAAATGGCTAAGTGTTGGAATTTCTCCTCAAAGACCCAATATGCGTCCAATAGAGTCAGGCGAATGGAAAGCGTGAATGATTGAATCCAAGACAAGAGAATCTTCCAAGTTTAGAATGAAGGAAAAGATGAAGGCTCGGGCATTGAAGAGTTAAAGAGTGGTAGGAAGGAGGAAAATCACCATCAAATAGGTTGAAAAGTTACAGCCTTGAAGTTTCGGATCGAGAACGTGCCTGCCATACTAGTCCAAGAAGTTGAAGCAGTGTGAACGCGTCTATGAACAGGAATCTTCTTGAAAGTGGTGGACATTAATTGCTTATTTATTACTCCACTCTTCATGGTGGCGGTTTTTAGGGTTAGGGCTTATGTGGCTCGATCTAAGCCCTCCATCTGATTGTAATCCAAGCCGTCCGTTGGACTTGGCCAGCTATATAAAGGGGTATCCCCCCTCATTTGTATTTTGAGTAGGGAGTAGACGTTATATCATTAGAGAATAGAGAGACAGCTTAGAGATAGCTTAGTATAGATTGATAGGATAGTTTGAAGAAGAAGGAAAGTTTTCCTTCGAAAAATTTGTAAGAAATTGTTGTGAACACTCTCTCAATAAAAAGAGTTTTCATTGATGGTGAATTTCGTCTTTTGTTGTGAGTAGCTAGCAAGGTTTCTTCGTCCTTCTAATTCAAATAGTAGCTTAAAGTAGAGTAAATTTCATTTCATGCAAGTAAGTAGTAATAATGGAACGTGATGTATGACCTAAGCAAGCTTTTCTTATCCATACCACTAGCGGGTTCACTGATGGTGTGTTCGCCTTGTGTGGTCAACTAGAAACATTGTGGACATAACTTCAATCACAGTTTGAATGACGGTATGCGTCGTTGTGATGGTATCTTCATGTCAAGTGGTCGTTTGAATATCTTTAGTCACCTCCCCCTGAAGATTGCACCGACTTCGTGGAAGCTGTCCGACGTGAGGCAAAGCGAAGTCCGGTTGAAGTTTGCTGAAGTTGAGCTCCATATCCCGCACTTAGAATAAATTTAGACTCTCTAAACCCTGCAACCATTTTAAATTCAATACTTTCTGGTTAGTATAGGAAACCTATGCTTCATTGATAAATCTGTCGAATTGTGAAAACCCCTTCCTCTGTTGTTGAACAATTTCGTAAGCCCCCTTGAAATACCAGCAAATCACATTGACCCAACTGAGACTATTCGCGCTAAAGGAACCTTGGAGTTGAACGCACGAACTTTCTCGCAATCTTAGCGTGCTGGATACTTTGATCAAGAGAGAATAGGGTAGCCATTGGCGACTTTATTCTGTGTTAGTGTGGTCACAAAAATCACATCAACAGTATCAACTTCAGAATTAAAAATAATAAATTGCTGACCTGAGAGATACTTACAAGAATTCATTCAAAATCTTCAGGGTTCCACCAAATGTATGAAAACAATACCAACATATTAATGGCCGACCTTATGCAGAAAAAAAACACCCGGAAGTAAACACCAATTTCACTATAATTCCTAGCTTCAACAACTTAGGGACAAACAACCTATAAATAGCATTCTGAATTGGCCGTCTTCAGAGAGTGGGATCTGGACCATGCCTAGCTCACGATATCACAGTTTCATGTTCTCTGTTTTCAACTGAGGATGCATGTAACCACAGATTTAAGAAGTCCAACACAAAACTAGAGAGATGTTTCAAACAAAGACACTTGATGACCATGGAATACTGTGTTGATGCCTTAACAATTTCCTTTGTCTAGTTTCTTTGCCACAAAACTTCTCCGAAGCATGGTTCCGGCAAAGTTCCAAACTCAGACAACTCTTTTTTATAGCAATATGCCTAAGCATCGGTGGCAAGAAGATATCACCATATAAGATTCAATAGACCAAAGAAGTAAGGCGCTAGGTAATAAATTGTTGGATTTCACCACTTCTAAAGAATCCTCTTTGTTGTACCCAAAACCAAAATTTTTGCTTCACTAAGGCATTTTGCTTAATTGAGTCTTAATCTTGTTAAAGTGATGTCAGAAGGTCGTTTTTGGGCTTTTCAAGTATGGAGTTGGTGTCAGTGTAATGTCAGTCTGTTACTGAAGAGATTTAAGAAAAATGAAAATCTGAACCCAAAACATCAAAATTTTCGATCTCTGGAGAGGGGAGCACATTCTCAAATAGGCGCCCTATCTTTTAGGGGCACAGATCCTGTTTTTAGGGTTTGTCACTTCCAGCAGACATTTGTCCGGCATCACGTCAGCTTCGCAATGAGCTATCAAGCCTGTCAAACGGACCTGTTTCGAGCAAGTTGTGGAAGATACAATGCAAAACAAGGCGAAAGCAAGAATTGGCTAACACTGGAGAAAAGCGCAGCTTCTCAAAAAGGCACCCATCTTTTTGAGGTACCAAATGAAGGTTTTTGGCTAAATGCCACCCAAGATGTTTGTCTCACTTTTGTTCGAGCTTCGCGACGCATCCGTCAGTGGGTGACTCTGAGTTGCTGAAGTGCCTGAACCTGAGATCAAACGTAGGGTCAAATCTTGGTCAAAATATCAAGGGAAAAAGCAAAAGAGCACATTTTTAGAAAGGCGCCTGAGCTTTTCAAGCCTTTAATGCTTTCTTTCTGATGATATCAGATATTCAATATGTCCGTGTTACGTTCAGCTTTCTGTTATCTGTCTCCGTCAGATCAGAAGATGTCTCAGTAGCTTGCAGTTGGAGTTTTTCTGTTATTTTAGTCAGTTCCAGAAATGGCCAAGTCTGGAGGAAAAAGAGCAGCTTTTGAAAAAGGTGCCCTTGATTTTCACTCCTCAGATGATATTTTCTTGGGAAATGTGCCTTTGCAGCTGTCGTGCAGAATTAAGTCAGCTCCGCAGTGAACCTGAGATACAGTCCTGAAAGTTGGTAAAACAGAAGTTATGAAGGATTTATCTTTCCCTTCGTACGAAATGCAGAAGTCAAAATTTGACTAAGTCTGAGCAAAAGCGCAGCTTTTCAAAAGGGCGCTTGGATTTTTTGAGCCTTCAGATGTCAGTTTTATGATATTTTGTCTCAAGATAACTTTTGATCAGTTTTTACTCAGCTCTGCGATGCACCTGTCAGCCAGCCAATCGGAGAAGTCAGTCAACCAGGGTCAGAGAATGAATAGAGGTCCCGGCAGAGGTTTAAGCCTAAATTTTCATGAAATTTGGCTAAGTCTGGAATTCGCCTTAAGAGCTCAAAGTTGGATTTTCGAAAGAGGGTTGAATGGATGCCTTAACTGGAGTTCTGACTGCAGTTAGACTAAACGTTTTCTGGGTTGTCATCTTCAGTTCATATATTGGCATGTTGAGTGATCTTTCATTTCGCATGTCAAGTTAACTAGTTTGCATGTTCAGTTAACTGCTTTTCATGTTGAGTTAACTTGATTGCATGTTCACTTAACTGAAGATTATTTTTGAATGTCAACTAGAGTTCACATGCATGGCGAATTTGGTTGCAATTGTGAAGTTTTTGTGTGAAGATGGCACTTCATTGAGTGTTAACTGAAGTTCAAGAAGGGACGACATGATTGATGAAGCATAAATTAGTGAGGTATGGCGCATTTGAATGTTAACTTCACTTATCAAAAGGGTCGCCATATTTAGAATTTTAATGATGAAGCATAGTTTTCTGAAGCTACGCATTTTATAAAGAATGACAACTTAAGTTCCAAAAGGGTTGTTATTTTTAGAATTGAAGCATGTGAAGTTGGCGCATTTACTTCTTGAAGGCTAACTGAAGTCATGAAAAGGGTTGCTATTTTTAGAATATTTATTGCATGAAATATGGCAAATTTCTTATTGCCAACTTTAGTTATCAAAAGGGACGCTTTAGTTCTAATTTGTGAATCTAAAGCAAGTGTGAAGGATGGCGAACTTAATATAGATTGCTAACTGAAGTCAAACCGCATGAAGTTGTTAACTGAAGATTGAAAAGGGAAACCCTAAAGCATGGCGCTTCATTTAGCATATTTTAGTTTCAGTTAACTAAAATGAGGTCCAATCACAAGCCAAGCACACTTTTCATGGATTTGATGCTTTATGCGAATTTCAAAGATGAAAATCTATTTATTCAAGCATTGGCATCCATTATTTCTTCATCTCAAGCTTCGAAATATACATTCTTCTTGAGCGAGCAGAAAGTTAAAAGTGCTACAGGTTTCAGAATTCAGCGTTCTTCATAGCAACGGATTCAGATTGTGCAGAGGAAGAAGATTCTAGACTTTATTTTCACTTTGCATGCAGGTTTCATCAAGTTTCAAAAAAGAGATTGGCGAATTTTTTAGAAGCAGAACAAGCAAAACTTTCTATCTTCTGTCTTATTTCTTCTATTTCTCATCTTAGGTACTTTCTTCGCATGTCAAAGAAAACGGCAAAATATTCAGAATTTGATCATCTGGGTTCGCATCAGCAGCAAAACCCACGTCTTAGATTTTTTCGAGAAAATCGCCCCGTAGTCTTCATTCTGAAGCTCTGTGTTTTTTTTTCGAAGATTTCTTTGCTTGTGGGCCAAAATCACATCTTTTTGAAAATCTCATCATCTTTTTGAAGATTTCTTCGCTTGATTGAACTTCTTCACTTGATAAAAATTCTTCACTTGACTTGACTTCTTTGCTTGAATGAACTTCTTTCTTCTTCCTTGATCTCGTAGGTAGCTCTAACTCCACAAAATCTTTATATGAACTGGGCGTAGACCTCAAAATTCTTTTCAACTTGTCTGGCGAAAACGAACTGATATGATCCAGGACGTAGCTGCTTCTGCGCGGGAATGTTCAATCTTGAGAGAACACCATCTTGATAACTTTCTTCAATAGAACCTTTTGTGTTTCAAACCCTTTCTACTTCAACACAACTGTATGCTGTAGCTGTTATTCGCGTTGGCCCTCCTTCTAGCGCCAATTCTGTTGACGTGGTTTTTGAGACCGCACCAACACAGAATAAAGTCTCCCAACGGACGCTCTATCCTCTCTTGAACAAAGTATTCAGCATGCTAAGATTGCGAGTAAGATCATGCTTTCAAATCCAAGGTTCCTTAAGTGCGAATAGGCTCAGTTTGGCTCGATGTGATATTGCTGGTATTTTCAAGGGGACTTACACAATTGTTCGACGGCTAACAACAAACAGTAGACTAAGGGTTTTCATGTAATTCAAATGATTTGGCAGGTGAGCACGGGTTCCTAATTCTAACCGGAAATGAACTGAATTTAAAAGGGTGTAGGGCCTAAGAAGTTTATGTTCTATTCTAAATGCAGGATATGTGGAGCTTCATTTCAATAGACTTCAACCAAATTTCACCTAGCCTCCGTCGGACAGCCTCAGCAAAAATCGGTGCAATCTTCAAGGAAATAGCAAAGATGTTCAAATTATGACTTAACATGCATACACCATCACAACGACGCATATAAGCATATAAATCACAACCGAAGTTAAACTCAATGTAATGTCCAGTTGACCACACAAGGCGAACTTATCATCAACAAGCCGCTAGTGGTATGGAATAAAGCGAAGCTATCTCAATAAAACACCACACACCCAAGTAAGCTACTTGCATGAATTTAAGCTACTTGGATACGAAAGGAAGAAGAAACCTTGCTAGCATTTCATGACAAGACGAATTCCATCATCAATGAAAAGATCTATTATCATAAAATGTGTTACACAACAATCTCCTCAAAAGTTTTCAAAGGGAAAACTTTCTTTCTTCTCCAAATTATGCAAAAATGCTCTACAATGCTACACTATCTAGCTCTAATGCTAATGCTCTCTCAATGTCTACTATTCCAATGTCTAATCTAATTCTAATGAATTACAAATGAGGGGGACTCCCCCTTTTATAGCTAGCCAAGTCCCAAAAGGCGGCTAGGGTTACAATCAATAGAGTGGCCAGAATCGTGCCACCTCAGCCCTAAATAATATTGCCCTAAAACCGCCACAGAGGAGAGTGGGGTAATAAATGCGCCATAATGTCCACCATCATCCTTCTAGAAGATTCCATTTGTAGACGCGTTCACACTGTTCTCGATCTTCTTTCTTGGCGTTGTTCTTTGATTTCTTCCACTTGAGGGTCTTCATCTTCGTCACTTTGAGTTATACTAAGTCTTAACACTTAGCCATTTTCTTGCAAATTTTCCTCCTTCGAGATTGAAACTCGTCTTCATCGTGCTTCCACTTCAAGTCATCACGCTTGATCTCGCGTCCCTCCTGCAAAACAAGCAAGGAGAAGGGTATTAGAATACTTCATGATATAAACTTAACTCACTCACCTGATTTTCATGTTTTGATCTCCAAGCGTTCATCGCCAACTTTGTGTTCAAGTTCATGCCTTAGATAAACTTCATCTTTGAGAAATTCATTTCACCTGCTGGAGCTCTGATACCCAATTTCGTTCATCTCTGGCTCAAGAAGACTATCTTCACGAAGAATTGAAGCAAATTTACCTAGGCAGTTCCTTTCAAATTTATCGTCTGGAGGATTTCACCTTGAAAACACAACTTCTTCACATTTGCCTTAGAAAATTTTCAAATTTCCCTTAGGAAATACATCAACCTGGTGCCCATTTAAAATCTTCATCCCAAAATTCTCGACAGGCTGTGGAAGACCTTAAAATCAACTCCTCATTGATAATCTTCGATACCCAAAAGAAAATTTCCTCCAGAACGCGTCGAATCCATGGGTGCCCAACGAACGGGTCCATTTTATTTTTT
The DNA here is from genome assembly GCA_007258455.2 of Sequoia sempervirens. NCBI lineage: Eukaryota > Viridiplantae > Streptophyta > Pinopsida > Cupressales > Cupressaceae > Sequoia > Sequoia sempervirens. Next base: position 94,346 of record VDFB02372441.1, read on the forward strand.
TTTCGAATTTTGGACCTTAGAAAAAATAATTTCCCTGTGAAATTTATTCTCGTTCTTCGATCCCCTCTGAGAATTTCTTGTTGCTCTGACTTGGAAAATTTTATTCCTGCACTGCCAACATCTTTTCACTTCATCACTGGCAAAATTCACTCTGACCTCGGGAAAATTCACCATCTCACCAGACTTAGGCATATTTTCTAGAGGAAGGGAATACTTCATGCCTTAGAAAATTTTCAAATCATCTTGAAAAACTTTGAAAATTTTGCCCTGGAAAATTTTACTAGTTTGCCAGTGGGAAAATCATCAACTCCGTTGAGAAATTTTTTTTATTCACGCCTGGCACATTTTATTTCCCACTCCACACTTGCAAGGTAATTTATTTGAAGTCCCAATGCCTAGGCAAATTCTCCAACATTTAGAAAATATTTCATTTTCAACTGAGGCGCCTAGCACTTGAAGAGGTGATTAAAAAAAAAAATCACGCCTTAGCACATATCCCTTCACCACGCCCTAGAAAATATTCCTAACACTCTCCACTTTAGGCGCATAACACTTGATAAAAAAAAAAAAACGCCTAGCACACCACCCTTTACCACGCCTAGAAAATATCTTCACTTACTTGTTACCTTACTTACCACTCTTATTTACCTTTTACACTTCAATGTGGGCGCATTTGAGCATGTCAAGAGGATGAAACTTTCTCCAACGCCTTATGTGACTTTTCAACTTCCATTTTTGTCCTCACTCGAGCTAGCTTGGGCGCATTTCTATGTGGATGAAGGATAACAATGTTTGACTTTGTTGACTCTTTCCTACCTTGAGCGCATTTTTGATGTGGAGGAGGACAAAACATTTCAAACGCCTTGGAGTGACCCTTCATCTCCCACGTTTTGTCTTCACATGCCCTCTTTTGGGCGCATTTTGCCTATAGTGGAGGATGGAAACATTTGACTTGTTTGACCAGCTTCTAACTTAGGCGCATTTGCTACTTGATGGAGGATAAAAACGCCTTTGACTCCTCCTGTGAATCTTTGACCTCCCTCTTGAGATGGGCGCATTTAGCCATATGTGAAGGACGAGTTTTGTTGACCTCTTGACCCTTTTGCTTGCTGGGCGCATTTGAACTTGCATGAAGGATGGCGCATTTAGAGGGTGGTGGAGGATGAACTCCAGACTTAGAAAATTTTGCTATCAACCTTCCTTCTTCAAGTTGGGCGCATTTCCCCATGCCTGCAGGATAAAAACTTTGACTTTAATTTGACTTTCTTTCCCTTGGGCGCATTTAGGCCCTGATGAAGGATAAGCTTTATACTTAGAATTTTTTTTTCTGAGCCTCCTCATCAACCTGGGCGCATTTCCTTATGCCTGCTGGACGAGACTCCAGACTTAGACAAATTTTCATCATCCTTCGCCAGTATCGTGCCCTGCTATTTATAGTAAGTTCTCCGAATTTGCACTTCTGAAGCTCGGAATGGCCTGAAATTTTAAACATAGCTTCTTCACAACTTTATCAACCTGTCGACACTGCCACTTTTAGTCACCCTGCTATTTATAGCGTGTTTCTGAAGGTGGCTTACTATAAATAGTAAGCTCATGTTTCTGATAGCTCCCAAGCTCCGATCGAGTTGAAATTTGAATGAGGCGATCCTCACCACGTGACCTGTTTGCTGACACTGATGCATGCAACTGATTTACTTACTATTTTTAGCACGTTTCCAATTTGACTTACTATAAATAGTAAGTGCTCCGTTTGACTTGAAACTTCACCAGCAGATAGACCGAAGGACGCTGATCGCGGTGGTTTACACCGGTTTTCGAAAATTTTGACTTTTTACGCCTATTTTTAGGCTCCGAAGCTGGAAACCCTAATTCGTTCTGCGTGCGTATCAAATGATCTCTGTTTCCCTTCGTTTTTGTGGCACTGCGATTAGCTCGAGAATCTGAACTGCTGGGAGGCGGCTGTCGGGACATACCTGCTAAAAATAGCAAGTTCCTTACTGAGTGAGAATCCTCGTTTGCATGTCACACCATCGCGAAGCTCTCAGAAAACCCATCAGGAATATCCAGACATGCAAAAGAAACCTCGACATGCAAACCCTAAAAATAGCCTCGGAAGGCTGAATCCTGAAAGTGGCCGCCTCGTCTTGCATGTTATACCATCGCGAAGGTCTCGAAAAACCCAGAAGGAATATCCAGACATGCAAAGAAAATCTCTGCATCTGGACCCTGAAATTAGCCCTGGAAGCCGGACTGCTAAAAATAGTAAGTTATCTGTTTTTGCTCAAATTTGGCATGCAAGCAATCTGATACACTCTGAATGCCGTGTGATGATCGGAATCTTGAAAATGTTGACGAATTGCCCTGAATTTCACACTTACTAAAAATAGTAAGTACCTCAGAATCGGATGAAAATTTGCCGGAAGCCTGCTGGAAACATGCTGACAACAATGTTAAGCTTTTTCAATATATCCACCCTATTCGACCTCGGACTGACCAAAAGACTCAGAACCCTAATTTCAGACTTGGCCAATTTCACGTTGAAGCTTGCAGACGGGAACGTCCCCAGGAAGCAGACCATAGAAAAGAGACAGACGTAGAGAGAGAGACACAAAAACCAAAGCCAAAACGACCAGAATGGAGCAAAAATTAGGGGTCCCCATCTTGAATGGGGCGATGTGTGAAAAAGGTCACAACAGGTAGCAAATGAGGTGATGATACTCAATAGGCAGTCACCACCTCAAGGGCAACCAGCCTTGCCTTCACCACGTTTTCAATCACAACCAACGTACCAGCCGAGAACGAATAACTTTCAGCCGTACAATAATTTCAAGTCAAATTTTCCGCAAGGACAACCAAGACAAAATAATGAAGCTGAGAAGGCTACGGTCTTTTGCACATTCCATGATTCAGCAGAGCACACCGGGGCTACTTGTCCAGAAAATCAAAGAATGAATCAGCTCATGGGATTTGCCGATTCTGCTCCTAGTTCAGACTTCATACCTTCCAGTTCAAACGTCGTCTCTTCACAGACAAACGAGTTTGATGGCGACTCCGCAACGGGATATTTTGATCGAGAACCCGTTAGTGAAGAAGAAGAAGAATCCCGTCGTTTTTCTCTTGCAGTGAATCACGAGAATATCACCTCACCTGTGTTCACACGTGCTCAACATTTCAAAGCACAGGAGGAAGAGGAAAAGCGGAATTTGAATACAAAAGCAAAGCAAGTAGCTTCTACTTCCAATCGGAAACCTTCACAAGAAAATATCTTGCCAGCAGCTTTAGATACGTCTTCAGCAAGCTTTGACATCGTCTCTTCCATGATGAAGACGAAGGTACAGATATCTCAGCTAGAGTATTTACAAGATCATCCAGAGCAGCTGGATAGAATCTTGAACGTTCTTAAAAAGAAGAATGTCGTTCAGCCGACATTACTACAATCCTCAGTTCCTGCAGAAGAGAAGCCTAGGCCGTTTTATATATCTTTATATATAGGAGGTTTTAAGCTGAGCAATTGCATAATTGACAGCGGAGCTTTGGACAACGTTATGCCCTTTCAGATTATGAATGCGTTGGGACTTTCGTGCACCCCGACTCAGGAAAAGTGTTATTCACTTGAATCCAAACCGGTGCCGTTAGCTGGTCAACTCAAAGATGCGCAAGTGAGGCTAGCGTCGTGTCCAGAGAAAAAGATTATGATGACTATCCAAGTAGCTGATATTCCTACCAGTTACGGGATGTTACTTAGTAGAAGTTTTTGCAAGGATCTCGGAGGAGAAATACAGATGGATTGGTCGTTCGCGACAATCCCATTGAAGAAAGGCACTTTCAAGTTAGAGCCGGAAACCAAATCAAAGTTTACAGTGGTGAAGTCCCAGGACCCACATGCTCAAGTGTTATATCAAGACACGGGTCCAGGCACATATGCTATGGTGTCTAAAGTGACGGATGATTGTCAAATTTTGCTCTTTCCACCGAATTATCAGATGAAGAATCGAAGGTGTGGACGATGCAGTTTGATGGCAGTTGTTCGACTTCAGGTTCCGGAGCGGGAGTAGTGATTATCTCTCCCGAAGGTCGTTTATATCCTTTTGCATATAGGTTGCAATTCGATTGCACTAATAATACTGGAGAATATGAGGCGCTTTTGTTAGGTCTCAAAAACGCAAAGGATATGGGGATCAAGCTGCTTCAAGTTGAAGGAGATGCAGAACTGATCGTTAAGCAGGTCAGAGAGCAGTTTCACGTTAGAAAGAATCGTCTCCAAAACTACAGGCAGAGAGTATGGAATGCAATCGAATGGTTTGATGCATTTAATATCAAATATATTTCAAGAATGAGCAATAGCAAAGCTGATGCGCTTGCAGTTTCAGCCGCTCTTTTTATGCCTAACTCTGACTTTCATCAGAATACATTTGCTATTGAGCTAATTTATAGACCAGCTGTTCCTGATAATTCAGACAACTGGCAAGTCTTTAGTGATGATGAAGATATCAAAGAATTTCTCGTCATGGGAGACAACTATAAAGAATTGTTCTTTGAAGGGAGCTCAACTCCTCACAAAGAGTCAATTACAGAAGAATCTAAGGTTATAGAATCTGGAATCATACAGTTGAAAGGAAATCAGCTTCCTAAAGGTTTTGTATCCTTAGAGGATATTTTGATAGGCATGATCGTTACATCCAGGATCAGAAAAGGTCTGGGGTGAATACTTCATCAGAATATAATCAAGTCAACATAGGTACTGAAGACAAGCCTCGGCTTGTGAATTTGGGCAAATGTTGTACTTCTGAAGAAACTGAGAGGTTTATCGCCTTGTTCAAGCAGTACAAGGATGTTTTTGCCTGGTCATATGAAGATTGAAAGGTCTTCACACCCATTGAATTGTCTCACACAATTCCGCTGAAGTCTGAAGTGAAGCCTTTCAGGTAGAAACAAAGACATTATAATCCGCGAATTCAAGATACTATCTACGCGGAAATTCAGAAGATGGTGGACTCCAGAATAATTTTTCCTATTCATCACTCCACTTGGGTGTCAAATATCGTTCCTGTGTGCAAAAAGAATGGAGAAATCAGAATTTGCGTTGATTTCAGGAACTTGAATCAATCGTCCTTAAAGGACAATTATCCCTTACCGATCATGGAGCATACATTGCAAACAGTTACCGGATCAGAAATGCTATCACTTCTTGATGGTTTTTCTGGCTATAATCAGATTGCAGTGGCTTAGGAGGATCAGATCAAAACAGCTTTCACCACGCCGTGGGGAACGTTTGCTTATGAGAGGATGCCTTTCAGCCTTATCAACGCCGGTGCTACTTTTCAGAGAGCCATTGATTTAGCGTTTGGGGATCTTAGGAATAAGATCATAGTCGTCTATCTTGATGACTTAACCGTTTTTTCAGATAAACGGAGTGATCACTTTTCACACCTTGTGAAAGTGTTTGAGAGATGTAGGTATCATAAAATATCTTTGAATCCGAAGAAGACAATCTTTGCGGTGACGGAGGGCAAGTTACTTGGTCATATCGTTTCCAAAGAAGGTACTGTTGACGTGGTTTTTGAGACTGCACCAACACAGAATAAAGTTTCCCAACGGATACTCTATCCTCTCTTGAACAAAGTATTCAGCATGCTAAGATTGTGAGTGAGTTCATGCTTTCAACTCCAAGGTTCCGATAATGCGAATAGACTCAGTTGGCTCAATGTGATATTGCTGGTATTTCAAGGGGACTTACACAATTGTTCGACAGCTAACAACAGACAGTAGACTAGGGGCTTTCGTGTAATTCGAATGATTTGGCAGGTGAGCACAAGTTTCCTAATTCTAACCAGAAATGAACTGAATTTAAAAGAGTGTAGGGATAAGAGTGTTCTAGTCTACTCTAAAGCGTGGGACACGGCGATTAATTCTCACAGACTTCAACCAAGCTCCGTTTTGCCTCATTTCGGACAGCTTCCGCGGAACTGGTGCAATCTTCAGAGGAGTGACTCAAGATGTTCAGATCATGATTCAGCATGAAGACACCATCACAACGACGCATGCCAACATATAAACCATAATCGAAGTTAAGTTTCACAAAGTTCCAGTTGACCACGCAAGGCGAACCCACCGTCAGCGAGCCCGCTAGTGGTATGGACAAGCGAAGTCTTGTTCAAATTGAGCACCACATTCCACAATTGCTAAGTACTTGCATGAAATGAAATCTACTTTACTTTAAGCTACTTCAAGATACTACGTGAATTGGAAGGACGAAGAAGCCTCAACAACTACTCATAACAAAAAAGAAATCATCATCAATGAAAATTCTTTTATTATGAAAGCATACATGACAACTTCTTACAAAGTATCCAAAGGGAAGACTTTCCTTCCTTTTCAATCTACACTATACTATCAACTATCTAATTGCTCTCTACTCCTTCTCTACTATCCTAACTCTGATCTAATTCTCCTTCTAATGAGATACAAATGAGGGGGACTCCCCCTTTATATAGCTGGCCAAGTCCAACGGACGGCTCAGATTACAATGGCGGCTGGATGGCCACAGATTGTTCCACCTCAGCCCTAAAAACCGCCACAATGGAGAGTGGGGCAATAAATGAGCCATTAATGGCCACCACCCTTCTAGAAGATTCCCGTTTGTAGACGCGTTCACACTGTTCTCGATCTTCTTCTTGACGTTGTTCTTCAACTTCGCTCGAGCTTCCATTCTTTTTTCCATCTTGAATTTTGAAAACGTTTCTTCTTTGTTACTTGAGCCTCAACACTTAGTCATTTTCCTGCAACTTTCTTCCTTTATGTGAAACTCGTAGTTTTATCTTCCTCCGAAGGTTGTAATATCATTGTGCATTCACCACTTCAAGTCATCGTGCTCTGGCCTCGACATTCCTCCTGCAAAACAAGCGAGGAGAAGAGTATTAGAACACTTCATAATATAATCTTAACTTACTTACCTGATTTTCACGTTCTAACTTCCAAGCGTTCCACCAACTTTGCTTTCAAATTCTTCATGCCTTAGCCAATTTTCCAACCCATCTTGCATTCTGCCTGGCGCACTTCACTCTGATATTTCATCCAACTCAGACTCGAGAAGAAATTCTTTCATCAGGAATTTGATCAAAAATGACCTAGGCGATCACCTTCAAATTCATCTGCCAAGGCATTTTATCTTCAACAACATCATTTATTCCTTGCCTTAGAAAAATTTTCAAATTTCCCTTAGGAAATTCATCAACCCGGTGCCCATCAAAAATCCTCATCCTGAAGGCCTTGACGAAGTGTGGAAGACTTTAAAATCCATTCCTCATCGATAATCTTCAATACCCAGAAGAAAATTTCCTTCAGAACGCGTCGAACTCATGGGTGCATAACGAACGGGTTCATTTAATTTTCTTGAATTTTGCACCTTGGAAAAATAACTTTTAGCAAATTTATTCTTGCTCTTCAACACCTGTGAACATTTCTGGTTGCTCTGACTTGAAAATATTTTGTTGATCCTGTGCAGCTGGCATCATTGGACTTCTTTACTGGCAATCCATTCATGGCTTAAGAAATTTCATCACTTCGCCAAACTTAGACGTTTTTCCTAAGGAAGAACATTTTTGCCTTAGAGAAAATTTTGAATCACTTTGAAAATTTTGCCTTAGAAAAATTTTGCCTTGGAAAATCTTTCTTCCTATGGCGAGGAAATTTATTTTAAACAATTCACTTGGAGAATTTTCCTTGAAAGCACATCATACTTCAAACTTCCAACGCCTAGCATGTTTCATTTTTTTTTATATACCTTATGCCTTGGGCGCATTTGGCACTTCATGAGGAATATTCAACCTTCAACGCCTACGTCACTTTATTCATCAACACCATCTTGTATTTTATCTCACCACCCTATAGCATACTTGAAGAAGAAAGAATCACGCCTAGCATTTTATTTCACCTCACACGCCTTAGAGATACTTCTAACACCTTATAACATTTACCACCTTGGGCGCACCCAACACTTGAAAAAAAACCACGCCTAGGAGTATTTCACTTCACCTTAGGCGCATATAGCATACTTCATGGAGAACATGTTTCCAATGCCTGGCATTAATTATCTCACCCTCAACACTTTTATCTTTACATGGCGCATTTCATACTTGAAGGAGATGGAATATTCAACGCCACCCTTAACCTCTTCTTGTCCTTGGCGCATTTGAGAGGGTGAGAGGGATGAAAAACGCTGACCCCTTTGACCTTCTTTGTTTTGTCTTCACATGGCCCCTTTTGGGCGCATTTCAGCATGCATGGAGGATGAAACTCCCAACGCTTTTCACAAGTGACCCTTCAACTTCTAGCTTTTGTCCTCATGTGGCCCCATTTGGGGGCATTTTGCCATGGGGGAAGGATAAACCTTATTGACTCCTTTGACCTTTTTCATTTTGGGCGTATTTGAACATGCATGAAGGATGGCGCATTTAAGGGGTGGTGGAGGATATTTCCATGCCTTAGAAATTTTTTGCTATCAACTCTCCCAACTTGGGCGCATTTTGATGGGTGAGGTGGATAAAAAAACTTTGACTTTCTTTGACTTGCTATCCCTCTTGTTGCATGGGCGTATTTTGGCCTAGGAGGTGAATTTTTTATACTTAGAAAAATTTTCAAGTATGAGATCTTGCATGAGGGCGCATTTTTATGGTTGTGTAGGATGAAGCACAACACTTAGAAAAATTTTATGACCTCCAACTGAGATGGGCGCATTTGGCCTAGGGAGCAGGATGAACACTTAGAACATTTTTCATGCTTTTCATCCTTGAGGGCACATTTGGAGGTGGCAGGTGGATTTTCTCAGACTTAGTAATTTTTTTCTCGCCCTCGCCAGCTTCTTACTATAAATAGTAAGCCTCTTGATTTTTTGCATCTCTGAAGCTCAAATTGATTTGAAATTTTGAACACCGGATCCTTACGACTTCAACAATTTGTTGACACTGCCATTCTGAGTTGACCTGCTAAAAATAGCATATTTTGGGAAGTGTTTTGCTATTTATAGTAACCTCTCGTTTCTGGTACCTCCACAGCTCCGTTTGATTTGAAATTTGAATGAGGTGCTCCTCACCACATGACCTGCCTGCTAACATCAATGCATGCAACTGACTTGCTATTTTTAGCCTGTTTCCAAAATGACTTACTATAAATAGTAAGTGCTCCGTTTGACTTCAAATTTTACCAGCAGATAGCCTGAAGGATGCTGATCGAGGTTTACACCGGTTTTCGAAAATTCTGACCTTTTACCCCTCTTTTCAGGTCTCGAAGCTGGAAACCCTAATTTGTTCTGCATGCATATCAAATGGTCTCTGTTTGTTCTCGTTTCTGTTGCATTGCGATCAGCTCGTAATTCCGAACTGCTGGGAGGTGGCTGTCGGGACGCACCTGCTAAAAATAGTAAGTTCCTTAATAAGTGATTATCTCCATTTGCATGTCACATCATCGCGAAGCTCTCAAAAAACCCACAAGGAATCATTCGACATGCAAAAGAAACCCTACATGCAAACCCTAAAAATAGCCTCAAAGACTGAATTCTGAAAGTTGTCTCGTTTTGCATGTTATACTGCTGCGAAGGTCTCGAAAAACCCATATGGAATATCCAGACATGCAAAGAAAAACTCTGCGTTTAAGCCCTGAAATTTGTCCCGAAGCCGGACTGCTAAAAATAGAAAGTTGCCTGTTTCAGCTCAAATTTAACCTGTCAGTTGCTTGATGCGCTCTGAATGTCGTGTGACCGGGAATCTCAAAAATGCTGAAAGATTGCCTGTAATTGTACACTTACTAAAAATAGTAAGTTGCCAGAATCTGATGAAAATCTGCTGAGAGCCTGCTGGAAGCACACTGACATCAAAGTTAGTCCCAGATTTCAATTTATTCACTTCGTTCGACCTCGGACTGACCAGGAAAGATGAAACCCTAATTTTCAGACTTGGCCAAATTCACGTTTAAGCTCAAAGGTGGAAACATCCCTCAAAAGGCAGACTAGAGAAAAGAGACAGACAGAGAGGTAGAGAGAGAAAAACCAAAGCCAAAAGACCATAATGGAGCAAAAATTAGGGGTCCCCATTTTGAATGGGGCGATGTGTGAAAAGGTCACAACAGGTACCAGAATAGATCCGAATCGGGTGGGTTCAATCAAAAACCTATCTCTTCCTACAAGTAAAACGCAGGTGCACTCCTTTTTCGGTAAGATTAACTTTATCCGAAGATTTGTACCTGATTTCTCAGAGCTGACGAAGGAGATTTCAGCAATGATGAAAAAGACGTCTACTTTTGTGTGGACGAGCGAAGGCAAACAGGCCTTTATTAAAATCAAAGAAGCTATTGCTAATGCACCAGTGTTAGTTCGGCCTAACTTTCAGAAGGATTCATTCTTTATTGTTATGCGTCGGAACATTCATTGTCTGCCATTCTTACACAGAAGCTCAGCGAGGAGGGTGAATCTCCTATTGCTTTTATGAGTGCTAATTTTAAAGATGCTGAGATGCGTTATTCCCAGATTGAGAAGAATGCTTATGCTGTTGTCAGAGCTGTCAAGAATTTTAGATTTTATCTTTTGTATTCACATACAACGGTGTATGTCACCGATCCAGCAGTCAAAAGTGTACTTACTCAACAGGAGATGGGCACGAAAAGAGGGAATTGGATCGCAAGAGTTCAGGAATATGATCTGGAGATTAAGCCAACCAAGCTTGTTCGCGGGCAAGGTCTTTGCAGATTGTTGGCGGAAGATGGAGATCGCAAGTTCAAGAGCAATGGTGGAATTGGTTCAGACCAAGAAGTTGAAGAAGATCTTCCTTTGGTCCTACTTGTTAATTCTGCAGAAGAATGGTACACACCTTTGTGGTATTATTCAACATATGGAGAATGTCCACGTCACATGGACAAACAGCAGAAAAGAACACTGAAATTGAAAGCACAGAATTTCGTGCTTGTTAACAACGTTCTGTACAAGCGTGGCCTTGATGGAACTTTCCTATTATGTGTCGGAAAGGATCAGCAGCGAAGGTTGTTAGAAGCTTTTCATAATCAAGCATGCGGAGGACACTTTTCATCAAGGGTCACTGCATTTAAGATTCTACGAGCACAGTTTTATTGGCCAACTATGTTTCGTGACGCATATGATTGGGTGTATAAATGTCAGTTATGTCAGCAGTTTGCTGGTAAAGTGAAATTGGCATCTTTTCCACTCAGGCCAGTTGTCATTGATGCTCCATTTTAGCAGTGGGGTATTGATTTTGTAAGACCTGTCAATCCAATTTCCAGCAAGGGGCATGTTTTTGTCCTTACAGCGACAGATTATTTTACAAAATGGGTTGAAGCGGTTCCTACTAAACGAGCTACGTCCGAAGTGGTTTGCAGCTTTCTAAAGGAGAATATCATTTCTTGCTTCGGAGTTCCTCGGAAAATTGTGACTGATAATGCAACCTGCTTCTCGTCAGAGGAGATTTTGAGTTTTTGTTTTGATCACGGCATCATGTTGTCACATTCGTCAGATTATTACCCTCAGGGTAATGGACAAGCCGAATCATCCAATAAGAACATTGTCACAATTATACGCAAGTTGGTTGAGTCAAATCAGCGAGCTTGGCATACTAAGTTATACGACGCTCTTTGGGCTGATCGTATAACTCCTAAAAGAGCTATTGCCACCTCGCCTTTTATACTTTTGTATGGTACAGAAGCTATTCTACCCATTACCTTGGAGTTGTCTGCTTTACAGCTGGCATCTACAGTGGAGGATGAAGAATTTCATGATCCTATTCAGAAGAGGATTTTGCTCCTGATGAAACTTCAAGAGGAGAGGACGGAGGTTGTCGATAAAATCACTTAGCACCAAGAAAGAGTGAAGAAAATTTTTGATAAGAAGGCTCGTCATAGAGACTTTCAAATTGGAGATCAAGTCCTTTTGTGGGACAAAAGGCATGAGCCAAAAGGAATGCATGGTAAATTTGATTCCTTATGGTTAGGGCCCTTCCAGATTCATGAATCCACAGGAGAGAACACTTATATTCTGTCACATCAAGATGGAAGGCTCTTCCCGCTTCCTTATAGCGGGCAATATCTTAAGCACTTCAACCCTCCGGGGGAGGAGTAATATTGTAAATATTTTGTAAGTATTTTTATGCTTTATCGTTATGTTGTTTTGTTTTTCCCCGTTCTGTGATGTTTTGTCATGTTTTAGGTGATTTAAGTAGTCTTGTTTTAGGTGATTTTTAGGTTAAGTTTTTAGGAACTTTAATGTTTTAGGTGATTAGGAAAGTCCTGACTCCATATACCCAATTTATAAGTCACTGGTCTACGAAACACTGAGATTCTAGGGATCTCCTATGCCGTAAGTATCCGACATGGTCACCAGAGCCTAATGTTGTACCCAAAACCAAAATTTTTGCTTCACTAAGGCATTTTGCTTAATTGAGTCTTAATCTTGTTAAAGTGATGTCAGAAGGTCGTTTTTGGGCTTTTCAAGTATGGAGTTGGTGTCAGTGTAATGTCAGTCTATTACTGAAGAGATTTAAGAAAAATGAAAATTTGAACCCAAAACATCAAAATTTTCTATCTCTGGAGAGGGGAGCACATTCTCAAATAGGCGCCCTATCTTTTAGGGGCTCAGATCCTGTTTTTAGGGTTTGTCACTTCCAGCAGACATTTGTCTGGCATCACGTCAGCTTCGCAGTGAGCTATCAAGCCTGTCAAACGGACCTGTTTCGAGCAAGTTGTGGAAGATACAGTGCAAAACAAGGCGAAAGCAAGAATTGGCTAACACTAGAGAAAAGCGCAGCTTTTCAAAAAGGCGCCCATCTTTTTGAGGTACCAAATGAAGGTTTTTGGCTAAATGCCACCCAAGATGTTTGTCTCACTTTTGTTCGAGCTTTGCGATGCATCCATCAGTGGGTGAATCTGAGTTGCTGAAGTGCCTGAACCTGAGGTCAAACGTAGGGTCAAATCTTGGTCAAAATATCAAGGGAAAAATCAAAAGAGCACATTTTTAGAAAGGCGCCTGAGCTTTTCAAGCCTTTAATGCTTTCTTTCTGATGATATCAGATATTCAATATGTCCGTGTTACGTTCAGCTTTCCGTTATCTGTCTCCGTCAGATCAGAATATGTCTCAGCAACTTGCAGTTGGAGTTTTTGTGTTATTTTAGTCAGTTCCAGTGGCTAAGTCTGGAGGAAAAAGAGCAGCTTTTGAAAAAGCCCTTGATTTTCACCCCTCAGATGATATTTTCTTGGGAAATGTGCCTTTGCAACTCATGCAGAATGAAGTCAGCTCCGTAGTGAACCTGAGATCCAGTCCTGAAAGTTGGTAAAACAGAAGTTATGAAGGATTTATCTTTCCCTTCGTACGAAATGCAGAAGTCAAAATTTGACTAAGTCTGAGCAAAAGCGCAGCTTTTCAAAAGAGCGCTTGGATTTTTTGAGCCTTCAGATGTCAGTTTTATGATATTTTGTCTCAAGATACCTTTTGATCAGTTTTTACTCAGCTCTGCGATGCACCTGTCAGCCAGCCAATCGGAGAAGTCAGTCAACCAGGGTCAGAGGATGAACAGAGGTCCCGACAGAGGTTTAAGCCTAAATTTTCATGAAATTTGGCTAAGTCTGGAATTCGCCTTAAGAGCTCAAAGTTGGATTTTCGAAAGAGGGTTGAATGGACGCCTTAACTGGAGTTCTGACTGAAGTTAGACTAAACGTTTTCTGGGTTGTCATCTTCAGTTCATATATTGGCATGTTGAGTGATCTTTCAGTTCGCATGTCAAGTTAACTAGTTTGCATGTTCAGTTAACTGCTTTTCATGTTGAGTTAACTTGATTGCATGTTCACTTAACTGAAGATTATTCTTGAATGTCAACTAGAGTTCACATGCATGGCAAATTTGGTTGCAATTGTGAAGTTTTTGTGTGAAGATGGCGCTTCATTGAGTGTTAACTGAAGTTCAAGAAGGGACGGCATGATTGATGAAGCATAAATTAGTGAGGTATTGCGCATTTGAATGTTAACTTCACTTATCAAAAGGGTCGTCATATTTAGAATTTTAATGAAGAAGCATAGTTTTGTGAAGCTACGCATTTTATAAAGAATGACAACTTAAGTTCCAAAAGGGTTGTTATTTTTAGAATTGAAGCATGTGAAGTTGGCGCATTTATTTCTTGAAGGCTAACTGAAGTCATGAAAAGGGTCGCTATTTTTAGAATATTTATTGCATGAAATATGGCGAATTTCTTATTGCCAACTTTAGTTATCAAAAGGGACGCTTTAGTTCTAATTTGTGAATCTAAAGCAAGTGTGAAGGATGGCGAACTTAATATAGATTGCTAACTGAAGTCAAACCGCATGAAGTTGTTAACTGAAGATTGAAAAGGGAAACCCTAAAGCATGGCGCTTCATTTAGCATATTTTAGTTTCAGTTAACTAAAATGAGGTCCAATCACAAGCCAAGCGCACTTTTCATGGATTTGATGCTTTATGCGAATTTCAAAGATGAAAATCTATTTATTCAAGCATTGGCGTCCATTATTTCTTCATCTCAAGCTTCGAAATATACATTCTTCTTGAGCGAGCAGCAAGTTAAAAGTGCTACAGGTGTCAGAATTCAGCATTCTTCATAGCAACGGATTCAGATTGTGCAGAGGAAGAAGATTCCAGACTTTATTTTCACTTTGCATGCAAGTTTCATCAAGTTCCAGAAAAGAGATTGGCGAATTTTTCAGAAGCAGAACAAGCAAAACTTTCTATCTTCTGTCTTATTTCTTCTATTTCTCATCTTAGGTACTTTCTTCGCATGTCAAAGAAAACGGCAAAATATTTAGAATTTGATCATCCGGGTTTGCATCAGCAGCAAAACCCACGTCTTAGATTTTTTCAAGAAAATCACCCCGTAGTCTTCATTCTAAAGCTCTGTGTTTTTTTTTCGAAGATTTCTTTGCTTGTGGGCCAAAATCACATCTTTTTGAAAATCTCATCATCTGGGTTTGTTCAGAATTCCGTTGTGTATAAAACCCATGTTCTAGATTTTCTCAAGAAAAATTGCCTCGAGAAGCTCTAAAACCCTTGCAGTTCTCGACTGAAGAATCTTTGCATGTGAAGCTAAACGACGTGTTTTCACAATTCTGACGTTGTGGGTTTTCTTAGAATCCTTTCTAGACAAAACCCATGTCTCAGAATTTTTGGTGAAAATTATCCTCCGACAGGCTATTTTTAGCCTCACCAGGAGCCATTTTAGCTTTCCGAGAAAGTTGTCAGAATATAGCCGTGTTCACAGTCAACGGGCAAGTTTTTCAGAAGGCGGTTCAACTAGACTAAATTCAAGACCAAATCGGTCTTAATTTAGGTTTTCATCAGAGCAGCTGACAATGAAGCGTTAAGTTGCAAAAGGAACAAAGATCACTTCATTTACGGAGCCACCGAAGTCACTCAGATCCTGTGCCATTATTTTCGTGAAAATGGTACCTACGCTGATCTCGAGGGTGTACAAACTGAGTTTCAAAAGCATGTTTGTGATATCTTGATGGAGGTTCTGATCACATTTTCAGTAATTTCAGCTAGTTTCAATAGAGCGGTTGAAGATGTCAGAGAATGCATACAGTCAAGGAAAGTGACAGAGAACTGAAGAAACAGACTGTTGTTTTGGATAGTATCAAAGTGCCTAAAGACAGAGTGATTGATGAGTTCTTGGTCGAAGTGTTAGACCAAGATGACATGGAGTGATCTGCCAGTTGGAACCTGCAATTAATTTCGAGGGTTGAGTCATGAGCAGCAGTTAACTCGACTTTCAGTCTTGAGTTCACTTGCTGACCTCACACATGCTTATCTCGTCCTTGGAATTATCTTCACAGGAGTTAGGGTTAGGGTTTCCAGTTAACTGAGGGTAGTGTCCAATTAACTTTGCTTTAAATAAGGACGTGCATGCTTGCACATGGTCCATTTAGGTTAAATGTTTCGGTTAACTGATGGTAGCTTTCCAGTTAACTGTATAGTTTACTTCATTAGGGTTTGGCAGCAAATCTTGCATGTATTGCAAGACTGTAGATGACTCAAGGTGATTTTAGGGTTACCTACACCTTGATGTATATAAATAAGAGCTTTTGCTCATTTGTAATAAACTTGTTCAAATTGAGATAATAGTTGCGCCACCTTGCCTTCAAGTAGAGAATCCGTATCCAGTTTATCGTGTGATGTTGTTACCAATAAACTTGTCTAGATTGAGCTGATAGATGCGCCACCTTGCCTTCAAGTTGAGAATCTATACATGTTTATCGTCTAATAGTTAAACCCTGCTCCATTTCCTCATGCTCTATTTTCTTGAGGAAATTGGATAGATTTAAAGTAGATAGCTTAGTTGTAGTTAATGATCTGCGAAACCAGAAAATCCTTAGCTGCAACGTTCTTGGTTTTCTTAACCTTGTGCCTCTTCCAGCTGAGAACAAAAAGATAGGACCTAGATTACTTTTCTTTTCCACGCATTCCAGCACTACGAGGGAGCTTCCCCTCCTAATTTGAAGAGCACTCATTACGCAGTGTGCATAGCTGTCCGTACAAACCTGCACTCCAGAGGTGTTAGTTTTTACGCCAACACTCTTCCAGCTTTGATTCTTTGTGAATCTGAGCAGCCTCACAAGAATTACTCAACAACTTCAAGATATATTATTTTACCTCCCAAATAATAGTTTCCACGTAACAATGAATTTCAAAGAGGCTCCTTACGTGGATGCTTTCAAGCTATTAGAGTGTTGTCATCAAGCAGCTCCCGACACTTCTTTCCTTTATGGGAACTTGAGCAAATAATATTTTAATTTGAGTGGCTTCTTCAGGGATGTGATGCTAGAGATTCTGAAGCTTAAAACTATCAGGCCTTAGAAAACATATCAATCTTCCACTTGCAATTCCTTCAAATAGTCGGCTCCTTCAATATTTTCTCTGAAGATATAGTCGCCCCTTCCAGGCATCAATCCATCGACACTTCAAATGGAATTCAGACTCCCATGATTCTCTTTCCAGAAATCACGATTTCCTTTCATCGCAAACAATGAGATTGGGCACAACTATACTTAATCCTTCGATACTTCACAAATGAAACTTCCATGAATTAAATGGAAGATATGGCTCCAAAAATCAGAGAGATACAAGTTGATGGTTAACAAGACAAAACTCTTACAAATACTACAGTTTGCCAATATTCAACAGACTCCAAGCTTAATCCGTCTTCAATCTCAATCAATTCAAATTCCCAATGTGCATTATCTTCTAAGGAAGATAGCAAATATGAAAGTCTAGACAAAACATTTCAAGATTTCGAAAGAAATCAATAATATAAGAAAGTATATGTTGATGTGTTTTTTGTGACCACACCAATATAGAATAAAGTTGCCAACAACTACCCTATTCTCTCTTGATCAAAGTATCCAGCATGCTAAGATTGCGAGAGAGTTCGTGCATTCAACTCCAAGGTTCCTTCAGTACGAATAGTCTTAGTTGGCTTGATGTGATTTGCTGGTATTTCAAGGGGACTTACGAAATTGTTCAACGGCGGAGAAAGGAATTCAAATGCTCGAAAGATTTGTCTATAAAGTTCTTGTTTCAGAAGGTACTGAATGTAAATGGTGTAGGGTTAAGAAGGCTCTAATCTACTCTAAGGCGTGGAACATGGCTATCAACTCTCGCAGACTTCAACCAGGCTCCGCTTTGCCTCACTTCGGATAGCCTCCACAGAACCAGTGCAATCTTCAAGGGGAGTAACTAGAAATGTTCAAATTATAATTCAACAATGGAGACACCGTCACAATGACGCATGCCAACATGAAGATCATAATCAAAGTTAAGTCCGCAATATTCCAGTTGACCATGCAAGGCGAACCGACCGTCAGCAAGCCCGCTAGTGGTTTGGATTCAACGAAGCTTGCTCAAATTGAAGACCACATTCCATGATTACTAACTACTACTACTTGCATGAAATGAAATTTACTCTACTTTAAGCTACTATTTGAATCAGAAGGACGAAGAAACCTTGCTAGCTACTCACAACAAAAGACGAAATTCACCATCAATGAAAACCCCTTTTATTGAGAGAGTGTTCACAACAATTTCTTACAAAGTTTTCAAAGGGAAAACTTTCCTTCTTCTTCAACTACACTATCAATCTATACTAAGCTACCTCTAAGCTATCACCTAGTTGTCTCTCTATTCTAATCTCTACTGTCTAATTAGTACAAATGAGGGGGGATGCCCCTTTATATAGCTGGCCAAGTCCAACGGGCGGCTCAGATTACAATCGGTTGGATGGCTCAGATCGTGCCACCTCAGCCCTAAACAAGATTCACCCTAAAAACCGCCACAAAGAGGAGTGGGGCAATAAATAAGCAATTAATGGCCACCATCTTCTAGAAGATTCCTGTTTTGAAACGCATTCATACTGATCTTGTTCTTGACTGCAGACTTGATCAAACAATTTCAACTTTTGGCATGGCATGCATGTTCTCATTTTGAAATTCCAAGACTGCAACCTCATTCTTCTGTCTGATGATGATTTTCCTCTTTAATGTTGTTCTTCAACCTTGAAGTACTTGAGGATCATTTCTAACCTTTGGGCCTTCATCTTTTCCAATCCTGGACTTGATCATTTTTTCCTTGCCGCCCACCTGACTACATTGGGTGCATACTGGGTCTTCAAGGAGAGACTCCAACACTTAGCCATTTTCTCCAAGTACTCGCTTCATCTCCCCAAGTCATCACCGTTTGGTCTCGACGTTCCTCCTGCAAAACAAGCAAGGAGAAGAGCATCATAACACTTCATAATATAAATTCACTTTACTTAACTGATTTTCATGCTTTAACTTCCAAGGGTTCATCGCTTTTCTCTAGCCAACTTTGCTTTCCTCATGATTTTCCAACATCTGCAGGCTGGGGCATATAGCACTTGTACATCATATTTCAATGCCTAGACAAATTTCATCCTCCTCAAGGGCGTATTTAAGAGATGCACTTTTAAAATCATCTTTTGAGAGTGCTAACTTCAACTGCATCATCTTCAAGGAATTCACTTCACCAGCCGAAGCTTTGACAACTTTGATTTTATTCATCTCTGACTTGAGAAGACTACTGCCATGAAGAATTTGATCAAATTTGCCTAGGCAACCCACTAAAGATTCATCGCCCAAGGCACTTTTATTTCAACAACACATTTTATTCCCTGCCTTAGAAATTTTTTCAAATTTTCCTTAGGAAATTTTTACCAACCTGGTGCCCATCAAAAATCCTCACCCCGAAGGCTTCGGCAAAGTGTGAAAGACTTTAAAATACACTCCTCATCGCAGACGTCCAATACCTAGAAGAAAATTCCCTTCAGAACGTGTCGAATCCATGGGTCTACAAACGAAGGGGGTCATTTAATTTTTTGAAATTTTAAACCTTAGAAAAAAAATATTTGTCAATCAAAGTCTATTCTTATTCTTTACACCTGGGTGAATTTTCTTTGCTCCATAGAAAATTTCCATTTTATCCTTCATGCCAGGCACAATCAGGGGTCTAACTTTCAATTTTCATCACCTAGCCGAAATAATCTTAACATGTCTTCCTTCTTGGTCTAGGCGCATTTAAGCCTTCATGCTTTGAGTTTAGATGCCTTAGCAAAATTTCCCACATCAAAATCCTCTTGGGCCCAAACAAGGGGTCTTACTTCAAGTTTTGAACATTTAAACAAATTTTCAATCAACTTCCCTCTCCACTTCAAATTTCATATACTTAGAATATTTTTCACCTCCCTTCTTGAGCTAGGCGCACTTGAGGGTATCTACCTCTAATTCCAATGCCTTAGAAAGATTTTGAGTCACCTTCTTTCCTTTAGGCGCATTTGGACCCTTCAACTTTCATTTTTGTTACACTTAGAAAATTTTCCAATGCTTCTTCAAGTGTAGGTGCATTCACCACCTTGAGGTTCCATTTTCCATCACTTAGAAATTACCTTGGGCGCATTTAGGACCTCCTGCTTCCATTTCTCCAACACTTAGAAAATTTTCTAAGTCATCTCCTTGCTGGGCTCATTTACTTGGCCAAGCTTCCACCTTGTATGCCATAGACATTTCCAACTCACCTTCTCCATAACTTGGGCACATATTGGAGGGTCATCTTCCATTTTGAAACACTTAGAAACTTTTACCACCACTCCTCCAGCCAAAGGCGCATAAGAAGGGTTGTGCTTCAAATTTGAAGCACTTAGTCAATTTTCAAGCTCCATCATGTTGCTAGGGCGCATATGAGAGGTGCTACTTCTAGTTTCTATGCCTTGGGAAGTTTTCTGACTTCAACCTCCAGCTTAGGCGCATTTGGGGTGTTGGACTTTCAATTTTAATGCCTTAACCAAATTTTCCACTCATCCTCAAGGTTGGGCGCATCTAGCAGGCTGAGCTTTCATTTTTCAACACTTAGATATTTTCCAAACTCATCTGTCTCAGGCTAGGCGCATTTGAGGAGGGCTAGTTCCAATTTCCTTGCCTTAGAAAATTTTTGATGGCCTCTCTCCTCCTTGGGCGCATAAGAGGGTACCTACTTGAACTTTCAAGCACTTAGCAAAGTTTTCAGCCAACTTCAAGTTCAAGGGCGCATTTCACCATGGAGCTTTCAATTTTCATGCCTTAGTAGCATTTTCATCTGTCTTTCTTGCCTTTTGCCTGATTTGGGGTGACTTGATCATGCTGACGCTGGCTTGCCCTAACTTTCTATTTTTAGAAAGTTCTTCACATCTTGCTCTTTGAACTGATTTCTAACTCCGAAAGACCTGATTTTTGCCTTGTTTCGAACTTTGGGATGTGGTTGTGCTGCCGGTGCCTGATATCTGCCTGCGCCCACTATTTTTAGCAACTTACTAAAAATAGCAATTGCTCAGAATGTCTTCAAATTTCACGTGTTGAATGCCTGAAGTGTGGTGGTCGGGGCTAGATGTTGCATTTCATGACTGTCGTGTTTCGCCCTTGAATCTAGGAAACCCTAATTCTTCTGCACGAGCCTGCTAAAAATAGTAAGTGTCTGATTTTCCATCCTCTGCAACTCTGTTTGTCTTGAAACTCGCGCCATGGGGTCCTCATCACCTGCTTGACCTGTTCATACCGAGACTTCGTGCTGACTTGCTATTTCCGACATGTTTCTGAAGTGGCTTTATAGCAGCTACTTGATTTTGAGACTTCCACAACTCCGTTTGAATTGAAATTTGAATGCTGTGATCCCTGTTGGTAAACTTGCCTGTCCACACTGGCGCCTGATGCTGACTTTCTATTTATAGCATGTTTCCGTAGTGACTTACTATAAATAGTAAATGCTCTGTTTTCCTTCAAATTTAGCCAGCAGACTCCTCGGAAGATACTGATCATGGTGGGATACTTTAGTTTTGGAAATTTTGACGTTTGACCATTCATTTTGAGTCCCGAAGCTCAAAACCCTAATTCGTCTTGCATGTGCCTCAAATGACCTCCGTTTAGCTCCATTTCTATTGCATGTCACTGTGTTCGTGATTCTGAAGCGTCGGGTAGCTACCGAAGTGGTACTGCTAAAAATAGTATATGTCTGAAAAAGTGATCCATTAGCTGCCGGATGATTTTGCATGTCACTCCGCCCGAGAGATCTTGAAAAACCCAGAAAAATCATCAACATGCAAGCACTGGCTAAAAATAGCAAGTTTTTGAAAAAGTGACCAGTTCTGTTTGCATGTTACACCGTTGCGAAGCTCTTGGAAAATCCAGAAAGATTATGCCGACATGCGTTGAGAAAACTTGCATGCAAACCCTAATTACAACCTCTTAAGGCCGAGCACTGAAAGTTGTCGTCCTATTTTGCATGTCATATCACTGCGAAGGTCTCGAAAAACCCACAAAGAATCTCCAAACATGCATCTGAAAATTTAACATGCAAACTCTGAAATCTGCCTCCGAAGGCAGAACTGCTAAAAATAGCCAGTTATCCATCCTGGCTCAAAACTTGCAGACGAGTAGCTTGACGTGTCTTGGATGCAGTGTAACGATCGGAACTTCAAAAGTGCTAAGAAAATGCCTTGAATTGCACACTTACTAAAAATAGTAAGTTGTCAGAATCTAATAAAATTTTGCTGAGAACCTACTGGAAGCATGCTGAAAACAACATTACTCAGTTTTCAATTTATTCACTCCATTTGACTTCAGATTGACCAGAAAAGCGCAAACCCTAATTCTACAGACTTAGCCAAAATTTTGCGTTTAAGCTCACAGACGAGCACATCCCGAAAAGGAAAACAGCAGAAAAGGGATAGAAAGAGAGAGAGACAATAGGAAAACTAACTAAAATCAAGCCAAAAGTTTGAAACGAAGCAAAAATTAGGGGGTCCCCATTTGCAATGGGGCGATGTGTGAAAAAGGTCACAACAGTATACAGCTCCAGCAACAGAGAATTCCTTATTACTTGAAGAGTTATTAGAAGAGTTCATGATTTTCCCATTACACCCGATATTCCACAAAAATCCCATACTGACAATACATTCTTAAATATACTGATGCTCTACATTCATAGTTGAATATTGAACATCTTCAAAATTAAATATTCTCCCTATAAGCTTACAAGCTATGACTAGAGTTAACTTCTTCACTCAATTGAGAATAGTATAACAATGTATTCAATATTAAAAGCCGACAACTCCTCGAGCATAGTAATAATCTACAAATCTCAAAGAAACCTTCCAATTTTCAAAACTTCAACTGTTAAGTCCAACTGCAAAATCTAAGTGACTTTGCTAGTACAAAAATTGGGTTTTCGTCCAATTCTAAAAACATGAGGGTTTTCGTCCTCAAGTTACGGGAAAGAGCCAAGCTCTCCAAACCAAAATCAACCATCTTGCAATCAGCTCCCCTCAATTCTTTTATTCATATTTTCCTTGTCCTTTGGCTTTTTGCTTGCCTGACTGTTCGAATTTCTTTTCTCTTTAATTTCCAAATTGTGACTTAATTTTGAATCTGCATTTAATAAGCCACTTTAAATATAATATTATTTAATAAATAATATTTCCTTTTGAATTAACATTTGGAGGAAAATATTAAATAATTAAAATAAAATTATATTTTTCTCCATGTAAAAATGGGACATTACATGCCTCCACCAATGTCAAAAATGCCACATACCTTTGTGAGGCTATAGAGGAGGTCATAGTTGAGGTGGGCGAACAAAATGTGGTTCAAGTGGTGACCGATAATGCAGCAAATTATGTTGCTACTAGTAGACTTTTGATGGTGAGGCACCCAACTATATTTTGGACTCCATGTGCCGCCCATTGCCTTGACTTCATATTGGAGGATCTTGGTAGTCTCCCATAGATCACAACATGTGTGGATGTAGCAAAAAACATTTGCAAATTTGTATACAATCACACATGGGTCCTTAGTCTAATGAGGCAATACACAGGGTTGAGGGAGTTAGCTCATCCTGGCATCACTAGGTTTGCCACAAATTTTATCACATTACAATCCTTGATTTAATCAAAGGAATCTTTGAGGCGTATGTTTTTTGGTGAGGAGTGGACTTCCTCATCCTATGCTACTACCACTGTAGGGATTGATGAGACAAATTGCATTTTTGATGAGCTAGGGTTTTGGGCACCAGCGGAGGAGATTGTGAAGGTAAAATTTAATTCTTCATTATGTTTTAATTTTTATTCATATTTTACTTTTATTTGTTCATTTTTCATTCACACTTAAGTTAATGTTTCACAATGTTTGCAATTTATTGAGCCCTAGCTAGTTCTACAAGTTGTTGATGGGGGAAAGCCCGCAATGGGCTACATATATGAGAGCATGGATAGGGCCAAAGAGGCCATTAGATCCGTCTATGGTGGAGTTGAGGATAAGTATCGTTCCATTTGGGAGATCATTGATAGGCGATAGCACCACCACCTTCATAGGCCCTTCCATGCAGCCGCATGTTTCGTAAATCCAGCCTTCCAATTTAGCCATGATTTCTATGCAAATAATGAGGTTCTTGTTGTGACCTTTTCACACATCACCCCATTGCAAATGGGGACCCCCCTAATTTTTTTCTTTGTTCAGGTCTTTTGGCTTGGTTTTTAGTTTGTTTTGCTATCGTCTCTCTTTTGTTCTATCTGTCCTTCCAGGGATGTGCCCGTCTTTGAGCCTAAACTTGAAATTTTGGCTAAGTTTGAGAATTAGGGTTTTGAATCTTCCAATCAGTTTGAAGTCAAATGGAGTGAATAAATTGAAATCTAAGCTTGGCATTGCAGTTAGTAAGCTTCTAGCAGGTTCCCAGCAAAATTTCATTAGATTCTGACAACTTACTATTTTTAGTAAGTACCTAATTTGGGACGTTTTTTTCAGCACTTTTGAAATTTTGACCGTCACATTGCATCCAAGGCCCTTTAAACTGCTTGTTTGCAAAATTTGAGCTAGATCTGACAACTTTCTATTTTTAGCAAGTAATGCCTTCAGAAGCAGATTTTAGGGTTTACATGCAAAGTTTTTCAATGCATGTCTGGAGAATATTTTTGTGTTTTCTAAGACCTAAGCGATGATATAACATGCAAGATGCGATGATGATTTTCAGCACTCAACCTTCGGAGGCTATTTTTAGGGTTTGCATGTTGGAATTTTCTACGCATGTCTGGATATTCTTTGTGGGTTTTTCGAAAGCTTTGCAGTGGTGTAACATGCAAGCCAAGATCAGGACCTTTTTCAAGAGCTGTCTTCAGAGGCTATTTTTAGGGTTTGCATATAGGACTTTTCAGTGCATGTCAGGCTATTTTTTATGGGTTTTTCAAGAGCTTCGCAGTGATGTGACATGCAAGCAGAGTTGGTCACTTTTTCAAAGACTTACCATTTTTAGCAGGACCACTCCAGCAGCTGCCCAGCACCTCAGTATCACGAACATAGCAAAGTGCAACAGAAACGGAGTCAAACGGAGATCGTTTAAGCAACATGAAAGTCAGATTAGGGTTTCCAGCTTCGGGACCCAAAATGAGGGGTCAAACGCCAGAATCTCCGGAAACCGGTGTATCCCACTACAATCAATATCTTTCAAGCTATCCACTGGTAAAATTTGAAGGCAATCCGAGCACTTACTATTTATAGTAAGGCACTCCAGAAACAGGCTAAAAATAGTAAGTCAGCAGCAGGCGCCAATGTGAACATGCAAGTTAACCCATGAGGATCACATCATTCAAATTTCAAGTTAAACGGAGTTGCAGAAGTCCTGAAATCAAGCAGTTACTATAAATAGTAAATCACCTCCAAAAACATGCTATAAATAGCAAGTCAACACAAGATGGCATTGTGAACAGCTCAATTAGGTCATGAGGATCCTGTGGCACGAATTCCAAATCAATCCAAGCTTCAAAGGTACGAAAATTAGAGGACTTACTAAATTTAGTAAAACCGGAGCGAGCAAGCCAGAGAAGTGTCTAAGTCTGAGAAAGTTCCTTCACCCCCTATGGAATGCGCCCAAGATGAGATTGGCAAGAGGATGAAAAAAAAGTTTCAAGTGTTGAAATTCCTGCTCACCCCCTCAAATGTGCCCTCAAGGAGAAGAAGCTACGAAAATTTTCAAAGTCATTGATAATTCCTGCTTGACCCCCAAAATGCGCCCAACTTCAGGAAGGATGAAGGAAATTTGTCTAAGTAGTGGAAATTCCTCCTGGGGTCATGAAATGCGCCCATCTCCAACATGTGTTAAGGAAAAGTTTACCAAGGCGTTGGTTTATTCCTCCTACCCCCAAATGCGCCCAACTACAAGAGGCATCAAGAAAAAAAGTTAAGTGTTAGAAACTTCCTGCAGGGGTCTCCAAATGCGCCCAAGTCCTCTAGCCATGGAAGGCATCAAAAAAAGTTTCTAAGGCATGTTAATTTCCTTCACCACCCCCGAAATGCGCCCTCATCAAGTCAAGGTAATGGAAAATGTTTTAAGACATGTTAAAATTCGTCCTCCATACCTCAAATGCGCCCAAGGAAAGAAGTGATGGTGATAAAGAAACTAAGGCATTGTTAATTCCTCCATGACATGCCAAATGCGCCCAAGAGAGCTAGGAAAAAGACAAAAGTGTTCAAAATTCCTCCTTACCCCCTTGAATGCGCCCATGCCATCTTGCTTTGAAGGACGTTGAAAACAGTGTTAAGTGTTAAATTCCTCCTTGGGGTCCCATATGCGCCCAACTTGCTAGGCTATGAGGTGTGAAAGAAAAATGACTAAGGCATTGGAAGTTAAATCCTCCTCAATATGTAAAATGCGCCCAAGGATATTGAAGGTGTTAGCTCTGTGAAAATTATATAAGATGCTCAAAATTAAAATTTCCTCTTAGACCTCTCATATGCGCCCATGTTGGTGATGATATTTAAAGTCTTTCTAAGGAATAAAATTTCACCTCTAGAGGAAAATACGCCTAAGCTTAAGTGAGGTGATGAAATTCACTAAGGCATGGATAAAATTTGCAAGGATGAGTCAGAATACTCCGGCTTCATGAGATTGAAGAATATTTTCAAGGCCAAGCAAGGAAATAAACCCAAAGATGAAGAATGAAGATAAATTTGTTGGCAAAATATTTTTCTAAGGTTAAAATTCAAAAATTAAATTAACCCCTTCGTTCGTAGACCCATGAATTTGATGCTTTCTGAAGGGAATTTTTTTCTGGGTACCGGATATCTTCGACAAGGAGATGATTTTAAAGCTTTCCATGCCTCGCCTGAGACTTTAAGATGGAGATTTTACTCAGGCACCTACTCGATGAAATTTTCTAGAGGAAATAAAAATTTCCTAAGGAAGAGGAATAAAATATGAAAATGCCTAAGTCTGTTATCACCAAAAGGATAAATTATGTTGAAAAATGTTGATGAGGTGAAACACGCTCACAAGCACGAAATGAAATTTGTCTTAGGCATGAAAAATTTGCAGATGAAGTGAAACTCAAGCATCAAGTTTCCAAATGCGCCCTCAAGGTGGAGAACTTTCTAAGGCAAAAACTCCAGACATAGGTCCCTAAATTCACAGGTGTTGAAAGGATATGAAGAAGGCAAGGTTTGCTAGAGAAAAATGATGAAGCCTATCAGATCTGGAGATCACTCAGACCTTGGAAGTCAAAGCATGAAAATCAGGTAAGTGAGGTGAATTTATATTATGATGTGTTATGATGCTCTTCTCTTTAACTGTTTTGCAGGATGAACGTTGAGGCCAAGGCATGATGACTTGGGCAGATGAAGTGAGTACTTGGAAGAAATGGCTAAGTCTTGAGACTTAGTATTTGCCCAACTCAAGTGGCAAAGAAGAAATGTTTGAGTTCAAGATGAGAGAATCCTTCCAAGCTCAAGATGGAGGGAAAGATGGAATCCAAGTGTTAATGGTCACCATCAAGTACTTCAAAGTTGAAGAGCGACATCAGGAAGGAAAATCATCGTCGAGTAGGAGAAAGAGGTTGCAAGCTTGAAGTTAGATCAAGAACGTGCCTGCCATATCCATTCAAGGAGTTGAAGTAGTGTTGATCAGACTCATCCAGTTTGCAATCAGGAAGAAGAACAGTGTGAACACGTTTACAAACAAGAATCTTCTAGAAGATGGTGGACATTAATTGCTCATTTATCACTCCAATCTTCTTAGTGGCGGTTTTTAGGGTTAGGGTTTATGTGGCTCGATCTAAGCCCTTCACTTCATTGTAATTGAATCTAAGTCGTCCACTGGATTTGGCTAACTATAAAAGGGGCATCCCCCCCTCATTTGTACCTCATTAGATTAGACATTGGACATAGAACAGAGAGACTGATAATGTAGATTGATAGTATAGATTGGTAGTTTAGATTGGAGAAGAAGGGAAGTTTTCCCATTGAAAGCTTTGTAAGAAATTGTTGTGAACACTCTCTCAATAAAAAGAGTTTTCATTGATGATGATCTCGTCTTTTGTTGTGAGTAGCTAGCGAGGTTTCTTTGTCCTTCTACTTCAAGTAGGATTTTAAAGTAAAGTAAATAAATTTTGTTTCATGCAAGCAGTAGATAGTAACTGTGGAATGTGGTCTTCAATTTGAGCAAACTCCGTCTATCCATACCACTAGTGGGTTCACTGATGGTGAGTTCGCCTTGCGTGGTCAACTGGAAATTTGTGGACTTAACTTCAATTACGATCTTCATGTTGGTATGCATCGTTGTGATGGTGTCTTCATTGTTGAATTGTAATCTGAATATCTTTAGTTACTCTCTTTGAAGATTGCACCAGTTCCGTGGAAGTTGTCCGAAGTGAGGCAAAGCGGAATCTGGTTGAGGCTTGTGAAAATTGATCTCCACATCCCACGCATAGATTAGTCCATAGCATCTTCTAGCCCTGCACCAGTTTTAATTCAGTACTTTCTGGTTAGTTCAGGAAATAGGAGCTTTACAGACAAAAATTTCGAGCATTCAAATTCCTTTCTCCGTTGTTGAACAATTTCGTAAGTCCCCTTGGAATACCAGCAAATCACATCGAGCTAACTGAGACTATCCACTACATGAAGGAACCTTGGAGTTGAACGCACGAATTCTCTAGCAATCTTAGCGTGCTAGATACTTTGATCAAGAGAGAATAGGGTAGCCATTGGCAACTTTATTTTGTGTTGGTGTGGTCACGAAAAACACAAACAATTCTTAGTGGACTCTACTCGGTGATAGAGTAGATGTTGCCTATTGTTACTACATAGATAGTGCACAAGATAGACACCTTTACTAAAGCACAAGGAGAACTCTTTGTACGTCAATTGTGCAAAGATAGTACGACTACATTACAGCTAGGTAAAAATATATTTAAGGGCATAATTTTCTTCTTTTATATTATAATTTATTATTAAATGTTAAACTTGAAACTTGAAACTTGAAAATTAATGTTGGAAATGAGATTGATTTTGTTTCTTTTTCTCATCTCAAATAGATGGTGGCATATTTTTGATGCTAATACATCAAACCTTCGAAATATTACGATTCGTATATTGAATAGCCATGCAGTTCATCTGGTTGTGAGCGCAATTGGAGTATGTTTGAGCACATACACTCCAAGAAGCACAATAGACTGATAATGGAGAGGATGAATGATTTAGTATGTGTTCATTACAACCTTCGGCTCAGACACAGACAGATTTTTGACCATGACTCCACCTCGATCAGGCTAGAGGAGGTTGATCCACAGTCTGAGTGGATCACTAAGTCTACAGATGTAGTCTTTAGTGATGAGGACCTTGATTGGGTGGACCGGGTAGATAGAGAGGCTGAGATTGTAGCCATGTCCGATGAGGAGGCTAGAGCACGAGCAGACACAGCTGGTGTTGGTGAGAGTGGCATGGAGACACAGGCAAAGACTATGGCTGCAGCTGCTACCTCATCTAGGACCCTTAGGCGCCGTCATAGGAAGGATGCTGGCTCCACTATGCCATAGACTTGTTGCTATTGTTTTGATATTTCATATTTGTATGGAACATTTAATATCATGGATTTTATATTCCATGAGTTTTGTATACATTTGACTATATTTATATATCTAAGTATGCTATTTCCTTTAGTAGCTCATCTACAATTTGCATATTTTATACTTATGTGATCGATGTATACTTCTGTATGTGATCAAATTTGCTTCTATTTATTGATGTTAGTGTGTCTTTAAGGTTTATTTAATAAAGGGTGCTTGAAACAAGTTTTAAATCCTTAAAAATCTCTATATTTCTATGGTTTTTTCATTTTTTCGAGTTTGCGCTAAGTCTAGGCGCCGAGTCCTGAGTCTCAAGTCGAGTCACCCTCAGCGACTCCGCGCCGAGTCTGAGTCTTGTAACTATGGTTTAAAGACAAAGTTGTGACCATCAAATTTGTACATGAAGCCTTAACTGTCTTTAAGGAAATGAAGGTAAAAGTTGATGAGCTCACCTTTGAGCTTAAGTTAACCAATAACTCACTAGAAAGAAGCCAAATGCAACTACTAGAGATAGAAAATCAACTAGATGTTGCATGATACTTCAAGGAGCAAGACAATGAAGGAAGGCCTAGGGAAACTAAGTAGGTAATTTATGAGATTGTGTAAAATGCCTTTCCAAACAAGGTAAAGTTTTCCGATTGTTTTCCCAGTTTGATAGATATTCTATTCTATCAAACTAGCACACCATCAAAGAAATATTTCTTGATCCAACCAAGAATATTTAGGAATAACACCAGAAGACATTGGCATGATAATTCGACTTTCATTTAGGATGGACTTCTCAATATTTTGATGCTCAGAAATTTATAACAGATTATTACAAGTTCAGAAAATGCCTTAGAAAGCAAGATCATGAATCTTTCTTAGCTTAAATCGAACAGCAGACCCTCACAAGAACATTCTGGGTGACTATAATGCTCAATACAAGACTATTATGAACTCCCAAGCAGGGTATAACTTTAGAAACTTATTTCAGACTTTTACAATGACATTCTGAGATGATAACACAGACTTTTCTTTCAGTATGCAAACTCAGAAAATAACAGCAATCCTTTTACAATGGTTCTGAGTGTTTATAATAATCAGAGATGCAAGTCTGAGCACTCAGAAATGCAATGACAACAGCAAGGAGTTTCAGACTTATTACACAAACTGTTTGAGACTAACTAGCAGCTTAGACACTAGATATTTGACTCAAGAATATGCAGCCGGATAACAACAGGAGATAAGCATGAATATTGAATACTCAAACCTGGAAAGAGTTCGCCTAGTCTGGAAGTAACTGTAAACAGTTTGTAAATGGCACAAGACCCTAAAACTAGCCATGCCTGGTGTCCAAGTCCCAAAACCCTCATAGGAGTAGTGACCTCCTTCGACAATGTCACACCAGTATCAGAAGTGCAACACGTCCTTTTGGGATGAGATGATATGAGATGAAGTCCACAACTCCATAGGTGCAAGCTACTTCATCCAAAATAAGCACGATTTATCTAGTCACAGGTCTAAACT
Source organism: Sequoia sempervirens (assembly GCA_007258455.2). NCBI lineage: Eukaryota > Viridiplantae > Streptophyta > Pinopsida > Cupressales > Cupressaceae > Sequoia > Sequoia sempervirens. The sequence goes on from VDFB02372441.1 coordinate 125,296, forward strand.
TCACACCTAAGGTTTATTATGCAGTTTGTCCTCTTGTTTGCTAAGTCTCCATACAGAATGAAAGTGTTTATTGTAGCTGCTGAAACTCAGAGTGATTTCGCCCAGAATGCCAAGAAAGAAGAAATCGTCCTAAAGACAAACCCTTGCACAATGCCAAACTGAAAGTATATTCATTCAAAACCAATTTTGTCTTTAAAAGAAACACACAAAATTGCAATATCGCTCCTATAGAAGATCTGAGTGACCTCCTCCACAATCTAGCTAGGGTAGATTAGTTTCACTACCGAAACTAGTGCCCTAGGGTTCCTCTGTCCCCAAGACCAAAGGCTTCGAAAAGCCCTCCAAATGAAAAGTGAGAAAATAATCCAAGCATTAATGAAAATGAGCCTCTAAACGTCTTTTATATTTCCCACTTAAATTCCTGCTCAAATATAATAAAGTGACTTAATAAAGTTAGTCATTTTATAACTTTATTTAATTAATCATTTAATATTACCTTTTAACTTTAGCTTTTCCTGCTAGGCAATATTAAATAATTAAATAAGATGAATTCCCTTATTACACCTTTAGCCTTTGGGAATTAACAAGGGTAAAATAGCAACCTAGGTGATCACAAAGAAGGGGACATTACAGTCCTTCCTTCCTAAGATTGCTTGCCCTCAAGCAATTGCAAATTGGGATCCTACAATATCTATTCACCTTCCCAAGTTGAGTCCTCTGTTAGCAAGTATCTCCATCTGATCAAATATTCCTTGACCACCCTGTTCCTCAATCTCTTCTCCCAGGTATCAACAATATCCTTAGGAACTAGAACCAAATGTCCCTCCTCATCCAAATGATGATGAAGTAACATGTTGTCCAAGTGCCTTCTTGAGGCACAAAACATGAAACACGTTATGGATTTTGTTGTTCTCTGGCAACTCCAACTCATAGGCTACTTCTCCCACTCTCCTATTAATCCTATAAGGGCCATAAAATTGCAGCTTAAGCATTTCTACACCACTCCTTTTTAGCGAAGACTACCTATAGGGCTGCAATCGTAAGAAAACTAAGTATCCCACCTCAAAACTGCGCTCAACCCTATGCCTATCTGCATAGGTCTTCTATTGGTTTTGTGCCACCTGTAAGTTATGCTTAAGAGCCTTAAGAATGTCTTGGCTCTCCTGTATCCAATCCTTAGCTTTAGAGCTCTGCTCTCTCCAAAAGCTAAATCCAGGAATGACGGTGCATCATATCCATACAATGCACGAAAACGTGTCATCTCGGTTGACATGTGGTAAGTGGTGTTATAATAATGCTCTCCCAAGTGTAACCACTTAATCCACGCTCTCTATTGCCCAGAAACATATTTCCTCAAGTATCCCTCAATCCACTTATTCACGATCCCAGTTTGGCCATTTGTCTAAGGATGATAGCTCATGCTTGGCGTCAACTCAGTACCTACTATGTCATGTCCCCGAAATTGTAACACCAGAGATATCAAAATACAATAAATATCAAAATATAAATACGAGTAATTGTAGTAAAATAATAATATATATAATTATTGTTATTATACTTTAAATGATTAAAATACAGAATATTAAAATACAAAGGATCAATAAACAAATAAAATAATTGGTATTATTTACAATCATTAATATTTGATTAATACTAAAATGTTCACAAAGTAATTACTTACAATTTAATATCTAATATTATTTACAAATTATTAATATATGATGAATGCATCGATTAATACTATCAAAAGCAGTGATTACTAAATACAATTGCAAGAGTCAAACCGGTCAGACTTAGATAGATTGAAGGAAGCAATTAAGGGATATGATGAATCCAAGGGGACACCATCAATTGAAAGGTTGCAACTTCTCCAAGGATCGCAAGGTATTTGAAGAGAACCACAACCATTCTAAAGGCATCGGACCATTTAACAAAAGGAATATCTTCTAATATTAAATGGATGAATGGAGGGAGTAAAAAAAAAGAGTATAGGAATATATTCCAAATTAAGGAATCAGCAAATCATTTATAGCAGAAAGGAAGGAACATGGATTGGGAATCAGAAATATAAGAAATACAATAGGCAGATCAGCAGATGTATGGAATAAAAAAGGAAAGGGATAAAAAAAGAAGGCGGCATCGTTGGTTGGGAAAATAAGAGGTTTCTCAAGATTGAAGTGGTAAGTATTGTTGATGTGATTTTTGTGACCACACCAATCAGCAGAACAAAGTTGTCCGAAGGCTACTCCATTCTCTCTTGATCAAAGTATTCCGTGCGCTAAGATTGCAAGAAAGTTCGCACGTTCAACTCCAAGGTTCCGAAATACTTAGAATACCCTCAGTTGGTTTCATGTGAATTGCTATTTTCACGAGGGGACTTACACAATTGTTCAGAATTCTTGCAGTTAACAGTAAATGGATGATTGGAAGGGATTTGTGCAATGCGGATGATTTAGCAATAAGTACGTTTTCCTAAAACTAACCAAGGATGAACGGAAAGTAAATGAGTGTAAGGGTAAAGAGATTCTATATTCTACTCTAAGGCGTGACGTGGGATCAATCTCAACAGCTCCACCTCACGCTGGACAGCTTACACAAAGTAGGTGCAATCTTCAAAGGGATAACGAGAAATTTTCAAATTACAATCCAGTATCAGGATACCATCAAGACGACGCATACCAAGATGTGAATTGCAACTGAAGTTAAGCTTATAAAATGCTCCAATAGACCATGCAAGGCAAACTTGCCGTCAACAAGCCGCTAGTGGTATGGAATGAAACGAAGTTTCCTTGATCAATGCCACACATCCACAGCTACTATCTACTTGCATGAAATGAAAATTGTACTACTTTAAGCTACTCTACGCTACTTGGAGTCGAAGGAATGAAGAAACCTTGCTAGCTGTCCATAACAAAGACAAATTTCACCATCAATGAAAAGATCTTCTATTATGAAAGTGTTACACAACAATCTCTTACAAAAGTTTTCAAAGGAACACTTTCCTCCTTCTCCACACTATGCTATCTAACTAGCTCTCTAACAAAATGTCTACTCTCTGATGTCTCCTCTAATCTGATCTCTATTCTAATTCTAATCCATTACAAATGAGGGGGACTCCCCCTTTTATAGATGGCCCAGTCCAATGGACGGCTCAAATTACAATCAAAAGAATGGCTAAGATTAAGCCACCTCAGCCCTAACCCTAAAAACTGCCAGAATGGGGAGTGGTACATTAAATGAATCAAAGATTCCCACTCACTCCCAAAATAGTAAAGGCAATTAATGCCCACAATCAGTCTTCTAGAAGATCATCGTCCAGTAGTGCATTCCCATTCTCCTTCTATCTGGCTGCAAACTCAATGAACCTGCCAAGTACCTCAACCTCCTGAATTGAAATGGGTGGAATGCAATCAAGCTGGAACTCTAACACCGTGACTGGCTGTTCATGCCTTGCACAAGATTTTCTCCAAGCGACTAGGGAATCCTGCGTGCTTTGGATCAAGCTGGAGAAAGTGGAAGTGTTCTCAAAGTCATCTTGTACGAAGGTCTTCACCTCTGAAAAGAAAGGCACCAGCCTACCCCTCAAATTATCAACAGTCACCTCATCTGGATTCAACCGCCTAGCAAATATGGCCTCGAAAGTATTCTGGACTCCATCAATGATATTGGCCATAGCCTTCCGTACTCTAGTTGAATCCGCTTGTGCTGCGTCGAAGAAACCACTTCCCGTGATTGCTGAAGAATACCATCTAGAAAATTCATACCTGTCATTCTCCTAAATGACCCCCCATCAATCAGCAACCGCAAAGGAACATGTCTCAATGCCTCAAGACGCTGAATTCCTTTGCTCTGATAAATAGAAGCATCACCCCAGGCCTGATCAACTGCCTCCATCCGTGCCAAAATACTAGAAGCCTGCTGAAAAGCAAGCACAAGGTCCTCCATAAATTTTTTTGTCTCAGCACGAACTCCCGTGATCCACTTATCTGCCTCCTGTGCCATCTTCCCTAACTCCAACAAGCCACTAATCGACTCTCTGGGTATCTCAGTTGGAAGCTCTATCGCTGGAATCTCCTGTCCACGAGGACGAGACAATTGCTGCACATATCCTATCAAAGCCTTATGCTCTCTTTTCAACTTCTTGTACTTTCCTTCCTTTTTAAATAATCTGTCCTTGAGGGCGTGGTAGGAGTTATCACACTCCTCTACAATCTTGTGCACCTGTGGGATGTCCTAACTCCAGAGTTGTGACCACATAGTTTTCGGGTACTGCTTCATCTCGGTCACAATCAACCTGTGGCACTACCATGTGAAGGATGCGAGAGCCATCCTCATCAGTTGATATCTTTGAAAACTTTCGTGCTCTCTTCTTTTGTGGAGGCGCACTGATCCTGTTCAAAAACTCTTCCATCTCAACTGCTGGATCAATCTCTTCACTAGGGCTCCTTCTCATCCTATCTCTAAGCCAATCAGGTACTATATATTGTATGTCAAACGGCTGTTGTTCTTGTGCCTCTACTTCACGGACTTGTTCAACTTCTATATCATTCTGGTGAGGCTCATCGGCCTCAAGTGGCTGAGTATCTCTTGAAACTATGTCATCATCGTCTAAAGCCGCCTCTAACTCTTGCTAAAACTGAGGGTCAGTAGCAGTCCCCTCATCAGTCTGCTGATCATCTCTAGTAGGTGCGTTGACACTCTGGCCAACTGACTCTCTCCGTGGTGGTTGATTATCTTCTTGTACTACTTGCACCTGATTCAATACATTTCTTTGATCAGCAAATAAAGAAACATCCTGTATACTTGGAAAACGTGTCTCCAATGGCGTGGGTGATTCAACTACAACTCTTGGAGGTTTCGGTTGAATAGGCTCCTACCGAACCGGCTCCTTCCTTCGAGATTCTGGACCTCGTGTAATTTGTTTCTTCCTGCTGGTGGTGGGTGTTGTTGATGTGATTTTTATGACCGAACCAATCAGCAAAACAAAATAGTCTGAAGGCTACTCCGTTCTCTCTTGATCAAAGTATTCCACATGCTAAGATTGCAAGAAAGTTCGTGCGTTCAACTCCAAGGTTCCGATATACTTAGAATACCCTCAGTTGGTTTGATGTGAATTGCCGTTTTCACGAGGGGACTTACACAATTGTTCAAGATTCTTATAGTTAACAGTAAACGGATGACTGGAAGGGATTTGTATAGTGTGGATGATTTGGCAATAAGTGCTTTTTCCTAAAGCTAACCAGAAATGTGCGGAAAGTAAATAAGTGTAGGGCCTAAGAAACTTGTATTATATTCTAAATGCAAGATATGTGGAGCTTGATTTCAGTAGACTTCGACCGAATTTCACCTAGCCTCCTGTCGGACAGCTTCAGCAAAATTGGTGCAATCTTCAAAGGGATAGCAAAAGATGTTCACATTACAATTTAGCATACATACACCATCAGAATGACGCATATAAGTATACAAATCACAATCGAAGTTAAACTCAAGATAATGTCTAGTAGACCACGCAAGGCGAACTTGTCATCAACAAGCTGCTAGTGGTATGGAATGAAATGAAGCTACCTCAATAAAACACCACACATCAAAGTAAACTACTTGCATGAGATAAAATTGTGCTACTTTATACTACTTGGATCCGAAAGGATGAAGAGACCTTGCTAGCTATCCATGACAAAGACGAATTCCACCATCAATCAATGAAAAGATCTATTATCATGAAATTTTTACACAACAATCTCCACAAAAGTTTTCAAAGGGAAAACTTTCTTTCTTCTCCACACTATGCTAAACTATCAAGCAAAATGTCTACTCTGCTCTACTCTCTAGTCTGATCTCCAAATCTAATGCTAGTCTAATGAATTACAAATGAGGGGGACTCCCCCTTTTATAGGTAGCCCAGTCCAATGGACGGCTAAGATTACAATCAAAAGAGTGGCTAAGATTAAGCCACCTCAGCCCTAACCCTAAAAACTGCCAGAATGGGGAGTGGTGCAATAAATGACCAAAGATTCCCACTCACTCCCAAAATAGTAAAGGAAATTAATGGCCATAATCAGTCTTCTAGAAGATCATCATCCAGTAGTGCATTCCCGTTCTCCTTCTCTCTGGCTGCAAACTCAACGAATTGCCAAGTACAGCCTCAACCTCCTGAACTGAAATGGGTGGAATGCAATCAAGCTGGAACTCCAACACTGTAACGGACTGCTCGTGCCTTGCACAAGATTTTCTCCAAGCAACTAAGGAATCTTGCGTGCTCTGGATCAAGGTGGAGAAAGTAGAAGTGTTTTTCGAAATCTTCTTGTACGAAGGTCTTCACCTCTGAAAAGAAAGGCACCATCCTACCCCTCAAATTATCAACATTCACCTCATTTGGATTCAACCGCCTAGCAAATATGGCCTCGAAAGTATTCTGGACTCCATCAATGATATTGGCCATAGCCTTCCGTACCCTAGTCGAATCCGCCTGTGCTACGTCGAAGAAACCATGTCCCGTGATTGCTGAAGAATACCATCTAGAGAAATCATACCTGTCATTCTCCTGAATGACCCCTCCATCAATCAGCAACCGCAAAGGAACATGTCTCAATGCTTCAAGACGCTGAATTACTTTGCTCTGATAAACGGAAGCATCACCCCAGGCCCAATCAACTGCCTCCATCCGTGCCAAAATGCTGGAAGCCTGCTGAAGAGCAAGGTCCTCCATAAACTTTTCTGTCTCAACACGAACTCCCGTGACCCACTTGTCTGCCTCCTGTGCCATCTTCCCTAACTCCAACAAGCCATTGATTGACTCTCTAGGTATCTCCGCTAGAAGCTCTATCACTGGAATCTCCTGCCCACGAGAACGAGACAACTGCTGCACATATCCTATTAAAGCCTTATGCTCTCTCTTCAACTTCTTGTATTTTCCTTCCTTCTTGAATAATCTGTCCTTGAGGGCAAGGTAAGAGTTATCACATTCTTCTACAATCTGTGCACTTGTGGGGCGTCCCAACTCCAAAGTTGTGACCACGTAGTTTTCTGGCACTGCTTCATTTCGGTCACAATCAACCTGTGGCACGGCTACGTGAAGGGTGCAGGAACCATCCTCATCAGTTGATATCTTTGAAAACTTTCATGCTCTCTTCTTCTGTGGAGGTGCACTGATCCTGTTCAAGAACTCTTCCATTTCAACCGCTGGATCAATCTCTTCGTTGGGGCTTCTCCTCATCCTATCCCTGAGCCAATCAGGTACTGTATACTGTATATCAAATGGCTACTGCTCTTGTGCCTCTACTTCTCGAACTTGTTCAACTTCTACATCATTCTGGTGAGGCTCATCGTCCTCAAGTGGCTGAGTATCTCCTGAAACTATATCATCATCATCCTCCAAAGCCGTCTCTAACTCTTGCTGAAACTGAGGGTCAATAGTAGTCCCCTCACCATCTTGTTGATCAACTCTACTAGGTGCGTTGACACTCTGGCCAACCGACTCTCTCCGTGGTGGCTGATTATTTTCCTGTACCGCTTGCACCTGATTCAATGCGTTCCTTTGATCAGCAAATAAAGATACCTCTTGTATGCTTGGAGAACGTGTCTCCAATGGCGTGGGTGATTCAATTGCAACTCTTGGAGGCTCCGGCTGAATGGGCTCCTGCCGAACTAGCTCCTTCCTTCTGGATTTTGGACCTCGTGTGATTTGTTTCTTCCTGCCAGTGGTGGGTGTCCTGTGATCTCCCATCAAATTGTAAGTCAAAGCAATCGACTTACTCTTCAACCTGCTCACACGCCTGTCAACCCATGCCCTAGTAAATGTCAAGACCGGAATGGAGAGTGTGTCCAAGTCAACAACCTCTGGTTCTGACCAATCCGGGAGTGGGTGAATCGTGGGCTGAGTATCTCCTGAAACTATTGCCGTCTCTAACTCTTGCTGAAACTGAGGGTCATAGTAGTCCCCTGTTGATCAACTCTACTAGGTGCGTTGACACTCTGGCCAACCGACTCTCATTATTTTCCTGTACCGCTTGCACCTGATTCAATGCGTTCCTTTGATCAGCAAATAAAGATACCTCTTGTATGCTTGGAGAACGTGTCTCCAATGGCGTGGGTGATTCAATTGCAACTCTTGGAGGCTCCACAACTGGCTCCTTCCTTCTGGATTCTGGACCTCGTGTGATTTGTTTCTTCCTGCCAGTGGTGGGTGTCCTGTGATCTCCCATCAAATTGTAAGTCAAAGCAATCGACTTACTCTTCAACCTGCTCACACGCCTGTCAACCCATGCCCTAGTAAATGTCAAGACCGGAATGGAGAGTGTGTCCAAGTCAGCAACCTCTGGTTCTGACCAATCCGGGAGTGGAAGTGGAGTATCTCTCACTGCTGCATAATCTGGATGGACAACGTCCATGTCCTCATTCACCTGGTCTGGAGCCGGAACAACTTCACACTCCCTGATCATGTTAATTGGCAACCGAGAGAACATTCTTTTCCTGACTTCAACCTCGTCTGATGCATCAGCCCAATAATCCTCAATATTTGCCTTGTGTTTAAATTCCTCTGACAGTACCCATTTGATGTTATTATGCGGATCATAGTGCTGTCGGCTGGTGTGATATGAAAAGTGATAGAATTGAAGCTCACTCTCGGCTTCTCTGGATGCCTGTAATGAAGGACACACTTCATCTGAATTGCCCATGACAATCGGGAAGTCAACACCTCCCTTCTTCTTTTTCTTCTAAATTTTATCGTAGGCAACCAATTGCCTAGATATCTCTAACATCAATATTCTGTTGGTTGGGTACTTAGGCAGCCTATATGGGTATGATGAAAAACCTTGCAGCCTTATGTAAGAAAACTTCGGAAATTGTATAAACCAGCACCCATACCTTTCAATCAATTCCTGGGCCTCTCTCGAGATTCTGTGATGCATCCGCTTCTGAAGCAGTCTCGTGATGTGCATGGTGAAGGCGTCATTGACACGCTTGTAATAAGTGGTACTAGTCAAATGCAACTGCGGACAAGCCTCATGAATTTTAAACTGGTGAGAGCCACAACCAACAGGTTCCTTATATGAAATTCCTCTATACCTCGTCATACGGGCCAGCATGTAGATGATGTAAGAGCTCATATAGAACGTCTTTGTTCTTCTCAGGCTCAGGAGCTACTCATGCAAATTGTCACTGATCATTGCAGCCTAGTTGACGTAATCCTTTCCTTCCAGCACGAGGTTGATGTAATAGAACATCCAGGGCTCGAAAATAAATGACTGCAGGCAGCCTCCAACTCTGCTTAGCATCATGATGAGATCACAATACTCCTGCTTCAAGTCATCTGCTATAATCTGTCTTGGCAGCTTCGTACGAGAGGGCTTGGGATTGCTCATCCAGTGAGTATTGACCGTCTCCGTACATCTCTCGAATGCAGAAGCATACATTCGCTCAGCTCGCTCCCTTGATTTGTAAATCATGTTTCTATGCACTGGGATTCCAAAGGCTTCACCAATGGCAGCTGGAGTGAGGTTGGCAAGCACTTGTCCATCTGGTGACATGATTGACCTGTGATCCTTCTCATAGCAATTGGCGCATTCCATCATCAGCTCCGAATACTGAATGGTTGGTGGGAAACCAGCAGCTGCATATAATCCGTTTCGAATAATGTTGTGCGAAGTGTTCGAAGGTCGATGACTACCAATCCCCAGCATTCTGTTCTTGAAAGTTTCTAGGTTGACGGAGCCCAAGTTGGTATCTGTCAGCTTGCCCAACTTCGAAATGAATTTTGACTCTGGCATAAATGTCTTGCTCAGCTTCTTTATAACTGCTTGCCTGGATGCACCATTGTTATCCTTGCCAGTCGCCCTTGCTTCAGCCATCTGCAGGACAATAAACATTCATGAGTAAATTAATTTAGAAAATAAATAAAATATTGTGCAGGGGCTGCCAGTCAACTTCAAGAATTTGAGAAGCTGCAATATCATTTCTCATTCGCAAACCTCAACTTCTTCTACTTCAATCACTTAGAAAGTCTCGGCAAATTCAACACTTTCAGCAACTTCAATCAGCAATTTGAACTTTTTCTAAATTCGTACTTCACACTTAGCAAGTGCGCACTTCACAAGCTTCAGCAACTTCGCTCTTTGAATTCACACTTCTTCAATTTCAAATCAGCAAGATCGCACCTTTTAAACTCTCAACAATATTCTCTTCAAATCAAAATTTCTCCACTTGCACTGGCAACTTAGCAACAAAATCGAGCTTCAGCAACAACTCAAGTAAATTCGCACCTTTTCAATCAGCAAATAACTTAGCAAGTGCGCACTTTCTTAGCTCCAGCAACTCACAAATTTCAGCCTTCAACAAATTCTTCAGTCTTCAGCAAAATTTCAAACTTCTCAAGCTTCAGTCTTCAGCAACTCACAAATTTCAAACTCAGAGCAAAACGGACTCTCTTCAGCTGTGACAAAGAAGTGAAAAACTCTCAACTCTTATAGGAAAATCGATTTCTAGAAGAGGCTATGTTTAGCCAGTGAATTAAATTTCCACTACTTCATTTGAATTTCCCTCCTTTGGCATTTTTGACACTTGTCTGAGAATCTCAATCTTCTAGAAGTTCAACTTTGATTGCCACATTTCAAATTCACTTTCGAAAATTTTTAATTTAAATTCATCTTTTAATTCACCAGCCGGAGCTCTGTCACTTGAATTCGAATTTTACTTCTCTTCGGCTTTGGAAAATTCATCTGTGAAGAACTGGATTAAAATCATCTAGGCAATTCATTTCGAATTCATCGTTTGAAGCATTTTCCTTTCAAAAATCATTTTATTCAAATTTGCCTTAGAAAATTTTAAATCTTCCCTTAGGAAAATTTCACAACTTGAGCACTGATCAAATTCCTCATGCTGAAGGCCTTGGCGAAGTGCGGAAGACATGGAAATCCATTTATCATCACAAACGTCCAGTACCCAGAAGAAAATTTTCTTTGAAATGCGAGGAATCCATGGGTACACAACGAATGGGTTCATTTAATTTTTTAAATTTTGAACCTTAGGAAAATGTTATTCAATCAATTAAAATCGGTTCTTCATCTCTGTGAACATCCTGTTGCTCAGACCTGAAAAAAAAAAAAAAAATTTAAATTCATCCCGCAATGCCAACATCTTTTGTCTTCATCTCTGGAAAATTTGCTCGTGCCTCAGGAAGAATTTCATTACCCCAGAGTCTAGGCGTATTTTCTAAGGAAGAAAATACTTTGCCTTAGAAAAAAAAAATTAAATCACCTTGAAAAAATTTTTTGCCTTAGGAAATTTTGTTCAACTTTGTTCACTTTGCCTGTGAGAAAATTTTATCCATTCATCTCAGAAAATTTTCTTTCAAAACACATCACGCCCAACATGCTTTATTTTATTCATCACCTTGCATTTTATTCTCCATAAAATTTCCAACACCTTAGCAATATTCATCAACACCTTGGGCGCATATCTGACTGGGTGAAGGATATTCATCTTGTCTTTGGAAAAAAAATCTTCAACACTTAGCACTTTCAACGCCTTACCACTTTATTTTCACTTCACCACCCTACATTCACTTTTACTTTCTTCAACTTGGGCGCATTTTGGCATGCATGAAGGATGACTCTTGGACTTCCCTGTTTTTGTCTTCACTTGGCCCCATTTGGGTGCATTTAGGCATGTAAGGAGGACGAACTTCTAACTTGTTGACTTGCCATCCTTCTTGGGCACATTTAGGCATGTGTGAAGGACGAACTTAACACTTAGAAAATATTTTGCATGTCATGCTTGGAGGTAGGCGCATTTTACTATGCATGAAGGATGAGACTTGTAACGCCTAGCATGTGACTCTTAAACTTCCTCTTTTTGTCCTTACATGCCTGCTTTTGGGCGCATTTTGCTATGGGAGAAGGATGAAAGTTGTTGACTCCTTTGACTCTTTTCTTTTTGGGCGCATTTTGGAGGTGGTGGAGGATATTCCAACACTTAGAACTTTTTTGCTATCAACTCTCAAGGTGGGCGCATTTTGCTATGTGTGCAGGACGAACTTCTTTGACTTTCCTTGACTTTATAAATCTTACTCTTGTATGGGCGCATTTGGAGGGGTGAGGAGGACGAATTTTTTTGCCTTAGAATATTTTTCAACTTTCACTAGCTTTCCTTGGGCGCATTTTAGCTAGGCAGGAGGATGAAAAATGTTGACTTTCTTTGACTTCCTTGTTGGATGGGCGCATTTTGTCCTAGGAGGTGGACGAAGTTTATACTTAGAATTTTCTCCATGCTTCTTCATCGACTTGGGCGCATTTTCAGGTAGCTGCAGGATGAAGTCCAATACTTAGCCATTTTTTTCTTCGTCTTCGCCAGTTTATCCATGCCCTGCTATTTATAGTAAGCCCTTCAATTCTTGCGTCTCTGAAGCTCAAAATGGTTTGAAATTTTGAACGATGGATCCTCACAACCTTGTTAACCTGTCGACACTACTATTTTGGGTTGGCCTGCTATTTTTAGCCCATTTTTGAAGGTGGTTTGCTATTTATAGTAACTGCTTGCTTCTGATACCTCTGCAGCTCCGTTTGACTTGAAATTTGAATGACGTGCTCCTCACCACGTGACCTTCCTGCTGACATCGGCACATGCAACTGATTTGCTATTTTTAGCCTGTTTCCAAAACGACTTACTATAAATAGTAAGTCCTCCGTTTGTCTTCAAATTTTACCAGCAGATAGCTTGAAGGATGCTGATCGCGGTGGTTTACACCGGTTTTCGAAAATTCTGACTTTTTACCCTTCTTTTCAAGTCCCGAAGCTGGAAACCATAATTTGTTTTGCATGCGTATCAAATGATCTCTGTTTGTTCTCGTTTCTGTTGCATTGCGATCAGCTCGTGATTCTGAAGTGCTGGGAAGCGGCTGCCAGGATGCACCTGCTAAAAATAGTAAGTTCCCAAATGAGTGGTCATCTCCGTTAGCATGTCACATCACTGTGAAGCTCTCAAAAAACCCACAAGGAATATGCCGACATGCAAAGGAAACCTTGACATGCAAACCCTAAAAATAGCCTCTGAAGGCTGAACTCTGAAAGTCGTTATCTCACTTTGCATGTTACACCATCGCGAAGGTCTCGAAAAACCTAGAAGGAATCTCCAGACATGCAAAGAAAAACTCTGCATCTAAGCCCTGAAATCTGCTCCGGAAGCTGGGCTGCTAAAAATAGAAAGTTGTCTGTTTCTGCTCAAATTTTGCACGCGAGTAACTTGATGTGCTCTGAATGCAGTGACTGTCGGAATCTCAAAAATGCTGACAGAATGCCCTAAATTTCACATTTACTAAAAATAGTCAGTACCCGGAATTTGATGAAATTTCAATGGAAGCTTGCTGGAAGCATACTGACATCAATGTCAATCTGTGTTTTCAATTTATTCACTTCGTTCGACCTCGGACTGACCAGGAAAGTACAAACCCTAATTTTCAGACTCGGCCAAATTTTACGTTTAAGCTCAAAGGCGGAGAAATCCCTCGAAAGGCAGACACCAGAAAAGAGACGGAAAGAGAGAGAGACAAAAACCCAAGCCAAAAGACCAAAATGGAGCAAAAATTACGGGGTCCTCATTTTGAATGGGGCGATGTGTGAAAAGGTCACAATAGGTGTCCTGTGATCTCCCATCAAATTGTAAGTCAATGCAATCTACCTACTCTTCAATCTACTCACACGTCTGTCAACCCACGCTCTAGTAAATGTCAAGACTAGAATAGAAAGTGTGTCCAAGTCAGCAATCTCTGGTTCTGACCAATCCGGGAGTGGAAGTGGAGTATCTCTTACTGCTTCATAATCTGGATGGACGACGTTCATGTCCTCATCCACCTGGTCTGGTATTGGAATGACTTCACACTCCCTAATCATGCCTATTGGCAACCTAGAGAACACTCTCTTCCTGACTTCAGCCTCGTCTGATGCACCAGCCCAATAATCCTCAATGTTTTCCTTATGTTTAAACTCTTTTGACAGTACCCATCTGATATTGTTATACGGAACATAGTGTTGTCTACTGGTGTGATAGGAAAAGTGATAAAACTGAAGCTCACTCTCAGCTTCTCTAGCTGCCTATAATGAAGGACACACTTCATCCGAATTGCCCATGACAATTGGGAAGTCAACACCTCCCTTCTTTTTCTTTTGAATCTTATCGTAGGCAACCAATTGCCTAGATATCTCTAACATCAATATTCTGTTGGTTGGGTACTTAGGTAGCCTATATGGGTATGAAGAAAATCCTTGCAGCCTTATGTAAGAAAACTTTGGAAATTGTATAAACCAACACCCATACCTCTCAATTAATTCCTGAGCTTCCCTCGAGATCCTATGATGCATCCGCTCCTGAAGTGTTCACGCGATGTGCATGGTGAAGGCGTCATTGACACGCTTGTAATGAGTAGTACTTGTCAAGTGCAACTGCGGACAAGCCTCATGAATTTTGAATTGATGAGAGCCACAACCAACAGGCTCCTTATATGAAATCCCTCTATACTTCGTCATACGGGCTAGCATGTAAATGATGTAAGAGCCCATATAAAATGTCTTCGTTTTTCTTAGGCTCAGGAGCTGCTCGTGCAAATTGTCACTGATCATTTCAACCCAGTTGATGTAATCCTTTCCTTCCAGCACGAGGTTGATGTAGTAGAACATCCATGGCTCAAAAATAAACCACTGCGGGCAGCCTCCAACTCGACTCAGCATCATGATAAGATCACAATACTCCTGCTTCAAGTCGTCTGCTATAATTTGTCTCGGCAGCTTCGTACGAGAAGGCTTGGGGTTGCTCATCCAGTGAGTATTGATTGTCTCTGTACATCTCTCGAATGCAGAAGCATACATTCGCTCAGCACGTTCTCTTGATTTGTAAATCATGTTCCTATGCACTGGGATTCCAAAAGCCTCACCAATGGCAGCAGGAGTGAGGTTGGCAAGCACTTGACCATCTGGTGACATAATTGATCTGTGATCCTTCTCGTAGCAGTTGGTGCACTCCATCATCAGCTCTGAACACTGAATAGCTGGTGGGAAACCAGCAGCTGCATATAATCCACTTCGAATGATGTTGTGTGAAGTGGTCGAAGGTTGATGATTACCAATCCCCAGCATTCGATTCTTGAAAGTCTCTAAGTTGACAGAGCCCAAATTTGTGTCAGCCAGCTTGCCCAACTTCGAAGCAAACTTTGACTCCGGCAAGAAAGACTTGCTCAGCTTTTTTATAACAGCTTGCCTCGATGCACCATTGTTGTCCTTGCCGGTTGTCCTTGCTTCAGCCATCTGCAAAACAATAAACATCCATTAGCAAATTAACTTAGAAAAATAAATAAAATTTTTTGCAGGGCTGCCAGTTGACTTCAAGAAGTTGCAATATTATTTCTCATTTGCAAACCTCAACTTCTCCTTCAACAGATTTCGAATTATCAATCACTTAGAAACAAGTTTCTAAGCAAGCTTCAGCAACTTTACTTTCAGCAACTTCAATACTTTCAGAAAATTGCCTAACTTCAATCAGCAATTTGAACTTTTGTAAATTCGTACTTCACACCCTCAACAAATCAGCAAGTGTGCACTTCCTCAATAACATTCAGCTTCAGCAATGTGATAACTTCAAGCTTCAGTTTCAGCAGTTTTCTTCAAATCGTACTTCTTCAGCAATATTCTTTTTCAAATCGAAATTTCTTCAATCAACTTTCAGCTTGCACATTCACTTTTCAGCTTCAGCAACTTCCAACGCTTCTCACTCAACAACTCACTCTCCACACTCAACTCAGCTTTGTGCTCCTTTCAAGCTTTCGAACTTCTTCAACACTTGCAGCCTTCACACTCAACTCAGCTTCAGACCCAGAGCAAATTCGAATTCTTTCAACTGGTGAGGAAAAATGAAAAACTTCTCAAATTTTATAGCAAAAATCGAATTCTAGAAGGGAGCTAAGTTTAGTCAGTGCATTAAATCTCAACTACTCCATTCGAATTTCCCTCCTCTGGCATTTTTGACACTTGTCTCTTGACGTCAGGAATCTTAATCTTCTAGAATTTCAACTTTGACTGGCATGTTTTAATTCACTTTTGAAAATATTTAATTTAAATTCATCTTTTAATCAATTTTAACTCACCAGCCGAAGTTTTGTCTTGCAAATTTTAAATTTTAATCACTTCTGACGCTCTGGAAAATTCATCTGTGAAGAACTCAATCAAAATCATCTAGGCAATTCACTTTAAATTCATTGTCGAAGCATTTTCCTTTTGAAAACACATTTTATTCACTTTGCCTTAGAAAATTTTAAATTCTCCCTTAGGAAAATTCAAAACTCAAGCACCAATTAAATTCTTCATCCGAAAGGCATTGGCGGAGTGCAGAAGACATAGAAATCCATTTCTCATCAAAGATCTCCAATACCCAGAAGAAAATTTTCTCCAGAACTTGTCGAATTCATGGGTATACAACGAACGGGTTCATTTAAATTTTGAAATTTTGAACCTTAGAAAAATATTATTCAATCAATTTTAATCCCGTTCTTCACATCTGTGATTGTATTGTGTTGCTCGGACTTGAAATTTTATCAATCCTGCAGTGCTAGCATTTTTTGACTTCATCTCTGGCAATTCATTCGTGCTTCAGGAAAATTTCATCATCCTCCATGCCTAGGCGTATTTTCTCAAGGAAGAAAATATTTTGCGTCAGAAAAGATTTTAAATCACCTTGCATTTTTTAAAATCTCGCCTTAAAAATTTTTTTATTCAACTTCATTCATCTTGCCTGTAGTGAGAAAATTTTATTTCATCAATTCATTTGGAAATTTTTCCTTGAAAGCACATCACACTTGAATTCCAACACCTAGCATGTTTTAATTTTCATCACTTTTACACTTTGGGCGCATATCCAACTTGAAGGGGAATATTAAATTTCATTTAAAACTCCCAACGCCTAGCATACTTCACTTCACCTTCAACACCTTGGGCGCATTTCTCATGTTCAAGAGAATGAAAACTTTCAACGCCTCCAACAAGTGACCCTTGAGCTTCCTTAATTTTGTCCTCACATGCCCTCACTTGGGCGCATTTTGCTATGTGTGGAGGATGAACTTTTCAAACGCCACCTTGTTTTGTTGACTCTCTTTGAATCTTTGACCTCCCTCTTAAGATGGGCGCATTTGGCCATAGGAGGTGGATGAAGTTTTATACTTAGAAAAAATTTCAAACAACCCTCTCAAAGTGGGCGCATTTTACCTAGGCTGAAGGATGAAGCTTGTACTTAGAAACTTTTCCATGCCTGGCTTGTGAGGAGGGCGCATTTTGCCATAGGAGGTGGATATTCCTCATACTTAGAAAAATTTTAACTTTCACCATCTCTTCCCTGGGCGCATTTTAGCTAGGCAAGAGGATGAGACTTTCACTTGGAATATTTTTGCATGCATGACCTGAGGTGGGCGCATTTTGAGGTGGCAAGAGGATATTTCTTAATACTTAGCCATTTTTCTTCGTCTTTGCCCGTTCCTTCATGCCTTACTATAAATAGTAAGTCCCTTGATTTTCACACTTCAGAAGCTTAGATCGTTTTGAAATTTTGAACACTGGATCCTCACGACTTCATCAAACTGTTGACACTGCTATTTTGGGTCCTGCTATTTTTAGCCCATTTCTGAAGGTGGTTTGCTATTTATAGTAACTGCCTGCCTCTGATACCTCCACAACTCCGTTTGATTTGAAATTCGAATGATGCGCTCCTCACCATGTGACCTGCCTGTTCACACTGGCGTATGCAGCTGACTTGCTATTTTTAGCCTGTTTCTGAAATGACTTACTATAAATAGTAAGTGCTCCGTTTGCCCTCAAATTTTATCAGCGGATAGCTTGGAAGATGTTGATCGCGGTGGTTTACACCGGTTTTCAAAAATTCTGACTTTTTACCCCTCTTTTTGGGCCCCGAAGCTGGAAACCCTAATTCATCTTGCATGTATATCAACTGGCCTCCATTTGTTCTCGTTTCTGTTGCATTGTGATCAGCTCGTGATTCTGGAGTGCTGGGAAGCGGCTGCCGAGAAGCACCTGCTAAAAATAGTAATTTCCTAAATGAGTGACCATCTCCGTTTGCATGTCACATCACTGCGAAGCTCTCGAAAAACCCATAAGGAATATGCAGACATGCAAAGAAAACCCTGACATGCAAACCCTAAAAATAGCCTCTGAAGGCTGAACTCTGAAAGTTGTTATCTCATTTTGCATGTCACACCATCGCGAAGGTCTTCGAAAACCCAGAAGGAATATCCAGACATGTGTTGAAAAACTCTGCATCTAAGCCCTGAAATCTGCTCTGGAAGTTGAACTGCTAAAAATAGTAAGTTGTCTGTTTCAGCTCAAATTTTGCACGCGAGCAGCTTGATGTGTTATGGACACAGTGTGACTGTCGGAATTTCAAGAATGCTGAAGGAACGCCTTGAATTGCACACTTACTAAAAATAGTAAGTTGTCGGAATCTGATGAAACTCAGCTGAGAGTCTACTGGAAGCATACTGACAGCAACGTTAAGCTCTGTTTTCAATTTATTCACTTTGTTTGACCCTGAACTGACCAGGAAAGTACAAACCCTAATTTTCAGACTTGGCCAAATTTTACGTTTAAGCTCACAGACGGGAACATCCCCAGAAAGGCAAACACCAGAAAAGAGACAGACAGAGAGAGAGACAAAAACCAAAGCCAAAAGACCAGAATGGAGCAAAAATTAGGGGTCCCCATTTTGAATGGGGCGATGTGTGAAAAGGTCACAACAAGTATTAGGTGAGTGCTTTCATAGTTCTAAATCAGCAATCATAAATACCTTAATATAATTAGAAAATAATATTTGTTAAATATGTCATGAATGTAAATTTTTAACGATTGATAAATATATTAGGAATTGGTAATTGATAAACATCTCATATTAATGAATATTAAGGTAGATATTAATATTTGGTAATTGATAAATATATCAATATTTGATATTGATAAAGATATTAATGTAGATATTACTATTTGGTATTTGATAAATATATAAATATAAAATTGAATATCATAAGGGATTGCTACATATACATTCGTATGGTAAATAGATTATTTACGTTGAAATCTTAATATCTTGGTGAATTAATAAATCCCCATAGCATGGTGTCATTATGGATAACTTGTTAATATGATAATCATTAGATGCAATTGTTTGTATCATCAAACAATCATGTAGTTGGTTGAGGGATGGAACCGATAGGTTGAGCAGGTACTAGATTTCTCCTCTAGGTACGCCCCTCCTCAGATCAGATGACTAAGTGTCATGCCATCGAGAGCCAAGGGGGTGATATCCACTCTTGGGCTTAGAGAGAGCATCTACGGGCCTCCTATGGAAATCCTTCCTCCAAACTATCGCATGGTTGGATCAACTTGAGGAACTCTCCATCATAGTAGGAGATGGGAAATAGGAGGTGCAAAAGGGGATAGCAGGTGCTAGAGGCTTCCTAAGTACCCCACCCACAATGATGACTGGCGGTCTGCCATTGCTGGGCCAAGAGGGCTCGCTGTACCCGCTCTTGGGTTTGGAAGGAGCACTCTACGGGCATCCCATTGCAGCCATCCTATTCAATCATACCTATGATTGAGAAAATCAACAGTAATAACTTTATTAGGGTATTATTAAGTAAGTCCTCATAATTGGATGAAATCACACAATAAATTGTTGTTTAGATGGAGATAATACAATTGGTCTTAATCTAAGTCAAATATAATTCAATTCCTTTCCCTTATTTCTTGCATTATTTGTCGATAGGATCAATCTTAAATTAAGGGTCATTACATACTAATTTGAACAACTCCTGCCAAAAAGCACTCAGGAACTTGTTGTCCTTGTCACTGACTATAAACCTCAGCAACCCGTGCAGTCTGAAAACCTCTCTGAAAAACAATTCCGCCACTTGCGGCACCTTATACTTCAAAGATATGGCAAAGAAGTGAGCAAATTTCGTTAACCGATCTACAACCACATATATGCAGTCTCTACCATGTACCTTGGGTAAACCGGTGATGAAGTCCATTGAAATGCTCTCCCACTTCTACTCTGGAATAGGTAATGGTTGTAACAAGCCTGCTGGATGTGAATGCTCTAACTTGTTCTGTTGACAAGTCGTACACTCCTTGACATATCTCGATACATTGTCCTTGAGGCCCTTCCAAGAGAACCTCTCCAGAATCTGCCGATAGGTCTTAAAGTAGCCCTAATGACCTGCTAAGGGGGTGAAATATGCCAACCAATTTTTTCCCAAGATTTACACAACACAAACCAGCACTACTTCAATAGGTTAGCGTTAGCCTCCAAAATGATATTCAAATTAAATGCACTCAACGCCAAGAATGTTCACCAAGATCCTTTGGAAGGCGAGGTGATAGCATATGGCGGAGGAAACTAAACAAAAACTGGAAAGCAAATTACAACTGAATGTAAACAGGCGGTGAACCAGCCATGAGATATTTCCTCACTACCACTTATTCAGTGGGGGGAAAGATTACAAAGCAAACTAATTCATCCGCTACGGTGGGCATCCACTCATGAGTGGGAATTCACCACTTTTCAGTTGGTACAAAATGAGAGATTATTGAATTCTTTCTCCACACTGGCAATAAACCATCCAGAGGTTACAACTATGAGAAATTAAGCACAAGTAAATGCAGCAAAGGAATGACTGGAACAGTACTACTGTTTACAATCTTACAATATAAATAACAGCTGCAAATTACAAGAGATTTACAATAGAATCAAAGCACAATTGATAGAAGATGATTTCCACACTAATTATCTCTCAAATGCTGAAAACATAAACCAAAATCTGAACTTCTAGAGGTCTGACAATAATAACCAGCAAACTGAAAATGATCAACTAGCAAATTGTAAACTAATAAAATGCTCACAACTACTACAAGATACCTCCAAATGGAATGAAACAAATTGCAATGATTCTCTGGAGGATAGGCGCCCAATGTGCAATTACAAAATTGCATCAAAACTCCACCAATAATTTAGCACGAAATCCAATGCCCTCTTGTAATGGTACGGCCTGCTGAAAGGGGCGATTTTGCAATTTAAAATAAAATGATCCAAATTAAATTCCAATCTTTTGTGGAAAGGGTCACCCTTGGTCTAGAATCACAATGCATCAATACCCAGAAAAAGATTAAATTTATTCAAAAAGCTGCTAACAAAAAACTACTTCAGCTATATGAACACCAGCAACATAGAAACTGAAAATATCACCAAAATTCTCCATCTTTGAAGCTCAATCTGCTAGTCAAGATAAGAAGCAGCAATAAACCAACTAGGTGTTATCTTTCAAACACGAAATTGGAAAAATGCTAGGAGGTAAGCATTCCTCCAAGCCAAATTCACAATGTCATTTCGACAGCATAACTTTAGCATAAACAATGGATGAGAAATGCTGGAGCAAACTCTCTCTTTTATAGAATTGCAGATGACCTTTCATATTCCAAAACTCCCTCCAAGAGTGGGACGCCAAACCTCCTTTTTTGAAATATTTTACATTTGAAAATACTTTATTCCATCATAAATAGGCGTCCAAACTTCAAGGCATAAATAACATTATAAAATATTAATTATTTTCTCCATGAGGCTTCCCCCCTTGATGACCACCTTTTAAAACAACTTCAAGTTAATGCATTAGGCCAAGGGTTCAACTTAAAAACATAACATTAATGCCTTGAGATAAATTATTTCTCCAAATAATGCTCTTAAAAATCCAAAACCAATATTGCACAATTGCTCCAACATAAATGGAAACTCGCTGAAGCACTGCCAACTGAATCACTGTCAAATTTAGAACTTACTAAAAATAGTAAATTCAGAGAAATGCTAAAAACCTCCAAACAAAGGAAACCCCAATTTCACCTCAACGAGCCTACGGGCCTTCGGAATAGGCTAGTAGTCACAAAAGAGCATATGGATAAAATGGGGACATTATAGTAGCCCCGATGACCTGCTAAGGGGGTGTCATGATAGCCTTCAAAATTTTCTCTTTAAGTTTAGATTTTGGCACCAGATAGATTCTACCCTTATAGAAAATGATGTCATCCATCACCTTGTAACAGTCATCCTGAACCTATCCATCCATCAGGTCACATGCAAATTTATTCTTGGAGTACTGTACTAGTAAATGAGATTTCCAATCTACTGAAATCTCTGTGAGAGAACAAGCTGCCAGTTTTCTTGAAAGGGCATTTGCAACTACATTCTTCTTACCCTTAACATACTCTATCTAAATTGTAGGCCTAAATCTTGCTGACCCACTTCTGCTATCTCTCATTCAAATCCTTTTGCTCTAAGAAATATCTGAAATAGTTATGATCGATTCTCACCACAAATTTCCCTCAAACCAAATACTGTCGAAACTTTGCCAATGCATGCATTATGGCGAGCATCTCCTTATCATAAATGCAGTACAGTCTCTCAAGACCCCTCAACTTGCGGATCTCAAAAGCAATTGGATGCCCGTTCTGCATCAACACTACACCAATGCCCTCACCCAATGCATCACATTCCAAAACAAATGGCTGAGTAAAGTCCGGAAGTGCCAATATAGGGAAACTACTCATAACCTCCTTGAGCTTATAAAAATCTCTTTGTGCCTCAAACCATTTGAAAGCCCCCTTCTTAGTGAGATCTATCAACGGTGTCCCCAACTATGAGAAACCCTTGACAAAACGCCTTTAATAGCTGCATAGTCCGAAGAATCCATGCAACTCAATAAGGGACTTAGGCGGTGGCCAATCAAGAATTGCCTGGATCTTCTCCTAATGGACTTGTACACCCTGTGCACTAATTACGTGACCTAGATATAGAATCTCCTTAAGGCCAAACTCACACTTCGAGGCCTTAGCATACAAAGACTGCTCTCCCACAATACCCAAGACCTCATCCAATTGTTTCAGCCTTTCAAGTGGTCATCCCAAGTCTTGCTATAAATAAGCAAATCATCAAAGAACACCAACAGATATTTACGCAACTACTTATTAAAAATGTGACTCATGCAGGATTGAAAGGTGGTAGGTGCATTAGTCAATCCGAATGGCATGACCAAAAACTCATAATACCCGTAGTGAGACCTAAAAGCTATCTTGGGAATATCCTGTTCACAGACCCTGATCTGATGGTACCCAGAATGAAGATCAATCTTCGAGAAATATGTTGCCCCATGTAACTCATCTAGTAACTCATCGATCCTGGGAATTAGGTATCCATTCTTAATTGTTTTCTTAATTAGGGCCCTATAGTCAATACACATCCTCATTGTCCCGTCCTTCTTCACTAGAACAACAGAAGAAGCAAAGGGATTGGAGCTCGATATAATATGTCCCATGTCAATCAATTCCTTGACTGCTTTCTCGATCTCATTCTTAAACTTTTTGAGATGTCTATAGGGGATGGTTATGACTAGCTTAGTCCCCTCCTCTAACTTAATGGTATGCTCAAATCCTCTATCCAGAGGTCTCCCTGGGGGAATCTCTTTGAATACTCTGTCGTGTTTCCCCAGTAAGGACTGGATATCCACATGTGGGGGTTGATCACTGTCAGGAGTCTCCTTAGTGTTAGTTAAACACTTTGCTGCCCAAGCAACATCCCCGTGTCTGAAGATGCTCTCCATTCTTTTATTTGACACTATCTTTGGTGCCCCGTTTTCCATACCTCTAAGCAGTACCTTCTTACCATTCGTTGCCCTGAACTTGAGCTCCATAGTCTAGAATTTCTTCAAATACTAACCCAGCGAATGCAACCACTGTATACCTGTTGATGTGATTTTTGTGACCACACCAATCAGTAGAACAAAGTATCTGAAGGCTACTCCATTCTCTCTTGATCAAAGAATTTTGTGTGCTAAGATTGCAAGAAAGATCTCACGTTCAACTCCAAGGTTCCGAAATGCTATGGAATACCCTCAGTTGGTTCGTTGTGATATGTTGTTTACACAAGGACTTACACAATTGTTCAAAAGGCTTGCGGTTGATAGCAGGTTAATGATTTACAGGGGATTTTTTGTGCGCTGCAAATGATTTGGCTATGAGGTACGTGTTACCTAAAACTAACCAGAAATATACTGAATTCAATGGCTGCAGGGATTAGAAAGTTCATGCTCTATCTAAAGGCAGGACGAGGGATCAATTCAGGCAAACTTCAACCAGACTCTGCTTCGCCTCACGTTGGACAGCCTACACAAAGCCACTGCAATCTTCAAGGGAGTGGCAAGAGATTTTCAAGTCGTAATTTGGCATCCAGACACCATCAAGACGATGCATGCCAAAACATAAATCACAACTGAAGTTAAGCTTGTAAAATTTTCTAGTTGACCACACAAGGCAAACTTGCCGTCAGCAAGCTGCTAGTGGTATGGATTAAAACGAAGTTACCTTGATTAACACCACAATTCCACAACTAGCATCTATTTGCATGAAATGAAAATTACGCTACTTTAAACTACTTTACGCTACTTGAAGTAGAAGGGCTGAAGAAATCTCACTAGCTATTCATAACAAAGATGAATTTCACCATCAATGAAAAAATCTTTTATTATGATAGTTTTCACAACAATCTCTTACAAAGTTTTCAAAGGAAAACTTTCCTTCTCCAAACTATGCTATGCTAAGCTACACAACTACACTTATCAGTCTCTCTTCTCTAGTCTCTAGTCTGATGTCTAATCTAATTCTAATGAGTACAAATGAGGGGGGATGCCCCTTTTATAGATAGCCCAGTCCAATGGATGACTCAGATTACACTCAAATGAATGGCTCAGATTAAGCCACCTCGGCCCTAACCCTAAAAACAACCAGAATGGGGAGTGGTACAATAAATGAATCAAAAGATTCCCACTCACTCCCAAAATAGCAAGGGCAATTAATGCCCACAATCAGTCCTCCGGAAGGTCATCATCCAGAAGAGCATTTTCGTTCTTCTTCCTAGCTGCAAAATCAACAAATTGGGCAAGCACAGCCTCAACCTCCTGAACTGAGATCGACAGAATGTGATCAAGCTGAAATTCCAACACCGTAACTAACTGCCCATGCCGTGTGCAAGATTTTCTCCAGGCAACTAAAGCATCCTATGTATTCTGAATCAGGCTGGAGAAAGTCGAAATATTTTCAAAGTCATCCTGCACAAAGGTCTTCACCTCCGAAAAGAAAGGTGGCAGCCTACTCCTCAAGCCATCAGTAGTCACATCATCAAAATTAAGCCGCCTAGCAAAGATTGCCTCCAAGGTGTTCAGGACTCCATCAATAATGTTATTCATAGCCTTCCTAACTCTGGTTGAATCCGCTTGTGCTACATCAAAGAATCCACGGCCTGTGACTACTGAAGAGTACCAGCCAGTAAAATCGTACCGATCACCCTCCTGAATAACTCCTCCATCAATCAACATCTGCAAGGGAGTATGCATTAAGGCCTCCAGACGCTGAATAACCTTGCTCTGATAAACATGAGCATCACCCTAGGCCTGATCAACTGCCTCCATCCGTGCCATAATGTCGAAAGCTTGCGTATAAGCATGCGCAAGAACTTTTCTCTCTCAGCACGAACACCTGCAACCCATTTGTCTGCCTCCTGTGCCATTTTTTCTCAAATCTTCCAAGCCACTAACTGATGCTCTAGATAACTCGACTGGAAGCTCAAGTGTTGGAATCTCCTGCCCACAAGGATGAGACAAATGTTGCATATAACCTATCAACGTCTTCTGCTCCTTCTTCAATTTCTTATACTTGCCTTCAGTCCTGAGCAATCTGTCCTTAAGTGCCTGATAGGAGTTGTCACACTCTTCAATAATCTGCACGCCTGTGGGGCGATATAACTCCATGGTTGTGATCATATAATTTTCTGGCACTGCTTCATCTCGATCACAATCAACCCTTGGCACAACTACGTGAAGGGTGCGAGAGCCATCCTTATCTGTTGAGATCTTCGAAAACATCCTAGCTCTCTTCTTGGGTGGAGGTGCGCTGATCCTACTCAAAAACTCCTCCATCTCTACCGCTGGATTGGCCTCTTCACTGGGGCTCCTCATTCTATCTCTAAGCCAATCAGGTACCACCTGCTGTATATCAAACAGCTGCTCATCTCTTGCTTCTTCCTGACAGACTTCTTCTCTAACTTCATTCTGGCGAGGTTCATTGGCCTCTAAGGGCTGAGTATCTCTTGAAACTACATCATCCTCTAGAGCCGCCTCAAGCTCACGCTGGAAGTGCGTGTCGGTAGCAGTTTCCTCATATTCCTCCTGCTGATCATCTCTGGTGGGTGCATTGACACTCTGGCCAACTGACTCTCTTCTCGGTGGCTGATTTTCCTCATGTAATTCCTGCTCCTGATTCAATGCATTTCTCTAATCAGCAAATAGTGAAACCTCTTGTATGCTTGGAGAACGTGTCTCCAATGGCGTAGTTGACTACCACAACTCTCGGAGGCTCCGGATGAACTGGCTCTTTCCTTCGAGATTTTGGACCTCGAGTAACCTATTTCTTCCTTCCGGTAGTCGGTGTCCTATGATCTCCCATCAAGTTGTAAGTCAAAGGAATTGACCTACTCTTCAATTTTCTCACATGTCTTTCAACAATTCAACCCATGCTCTGGTAAAAGTCAGGACTAGGATACAAAGTGTGTCCAGATCAGCAATCTCTGGCTCCGACCAATCTGGAAGTGGAAGTGTTGTCTCTTACTACCTCATAATCTGGATGGAGAACATTCATGTCCTCATCCACTTGGTCTGGTATTGGAATGATTTCACACTCCCTAATCATGCTCAACGGTAGCCTCGAGAACATCCTTTTTCTGACTTCAGCCTCATCTGATGCACCAGCCCAGTAATCTTCAATATTTGCTTTGTGCCTGAATTCTTCTTATAGTATCCATCTGATATTGTTGTGGGGGTCATAATGTTGTCTGCTAGTGTGATAAGAAAAGTGGAAGAACTGAAGTTCGTTTTCAGCTTCCCTGGCTGCCTGGAGTGAAGGACACACTTCATCTGAATTGCCCATGATAATCGGGAAGTCAATTCCTCCCTTCTTCTTTCTCTTCGGAATTTTATTGTAGGCAATGAGTTGCCTAGATATCTCTAACATCAAAATTCTATTCGTTGGGTACTTAGGAAATCTATATGGGTATGAAGAAAACCCTTGCAGCCTGATGTAAGAAAATTTTGGAAACTGAATAAGCCAGCAACCGTACCTTTCTATCAATTCCTAAGCTTCCCTTGAGATCCTATGATGAGTCCTTTGCTGAAGTGATCTGGTTATATGCATGGTGAAGGCATCATTGACTCTCTTGTAATGGGATGTGCTTGTTAAGTGAAGATGCGGACAAGCCTCATGGATTTTGAAATGATGAGAGCCACAGCCAATTGGCTCCTTGTTGGATATTCCCCTGTACTTCATCATACGAGCCAACATGTATACCACGTATGAGCCCATGTAGAATGTCTTCGTCCTCCTCAAACTCTATAGCTGCTCATGCAAATTGTCACTAATCATCACCACCCAGTTGATATACTCTTTTCTTTCCAGCACGAGGTTGATATAATAGAACATCCATGGCTCAAAGATAAATGCTTGAGGACAACCTCCAACTCTGCTAAGCATCATGATCAGGTCACAGTACTCCTGCTTTAAATCATCTGATAGAATCTGCTTCGGCAACTTCGTGCAAAAGGGCTTGGGCTTGTTCATCCAGCGAGCGTTGATCATGTTAGCACATCTCTCGAATGTTGAAGCATACATTCGCTCAACACGCTCTCTTGTCTTATAAATCATCCTTTCGTGTGATGGGATTCCAAATGCTTCGCCGATTCCTGCAAGAGTGAGGTTGGTAAACAATCTACCATCAGGTGAAACAATAGACCTGTGATCTGGATCGTAGTAGTTAGAACACTCCATCATCAACTCTGAACACTGAATATCTGGCGGGAAACCAGCAGCTACATATAGCCCACATCGAACAATATTGTGCGAAGTGACTAATGGACGATGACTGCCAACTCCCATCATTCGACTTTTAAAAGCCTCCATGTTGAAAGAACCCAAATTTGTATCAGCCAGCTTGCCCAACTTCGAAGTGAATTTCGACTCTGGCAGAAAAGGCTTGCTCAGCTTCTTGATAACAGCCTGCCTGGATGCAGCATTACTATCTCTGCCAGTTGCTCTTACTTCAGCCATCCTGCAAAACAACAAACATTCATCAACAATTTAACTTAGAGAAATAAAATAGCATTGGGGCTGCTAGTCGACTTCTAGAATTGAGAAGCTGCAACATTATATTTCGTCTGCAAACCTCAACTTCTCCTCTAGCAACTTCGAACTAATAAAGACTTAGCAAATTTCTAAGCTGACTTCAGCAACTCCAACACTTTGAGAAATCGACCAACTTCACTTTCAGCAACTTCAAACTTTTAAATTTACTCCACACTGCAAGCTAGCTTTAGCTTCAGCACACAACAATCCTCCTTTACTTGAAATCGATCTTCTTCACCAAGACTCAGCTCGCACTGCAATCTTTACTTCAAAGCTCAAGTCGTACTCTTCAACTGATGGATAAAAATGAAGCAACTTCTCAGCTCAAATAGCTGAGTCGAATTCTAGAAGAAGTTAAGTTTAACTAGTTCATTAAATTTCCACTACTTCATAGCAGGAATTTGAATTTCCCTCTTCTGGCAATTGCAACACTTGTCATTTGGCGTATGGAATCTTGACCTTCTAGAATTTCAAAAGATTTATCTTGACTGGCCAAGGCGTACTTCACTTGGTATTTTAAAATCATCTTTTGGAAATATTGACTTCAATTGCATCCTTGAGAAATCCGTTTCACCAGCTGGAGCTCTGACACTTAATTTTATTCATCTCTCACCTGGAAGATTCATCTCACAAAGAATTCAATCAAATTCACCTAGGCAAACCACTTCAAATTCATTGTCTGAGGCATTTTATTTCAACAACATATTTTATCCCTTCTGCCTTAGAAATTTTTTAAATTTTCCTTAGGAAAATTCATTATTCAAGTGCCGATCAAAATCTTTATCCTGAAAGCCTTGGCGAGCAGTGGAAGACTTTAAAATCCATTCCTCATTGCAGACGCTCCATACCCAGAAGAAAATTCCCTTCAGAATGCGTCGAATCCATGGGTCTACAATGAAGGGGTATATTTAATCTTTTGAATTTTTTAAACCTTAGAAAAAGAAAATTTCATCAAATTTATTCACATTCTTCATCTATGGGCGTATTTTCTTGCTCTGTCTTGAAAATTTTCATCATCTTCGTGAAGCTGGTACCTTTTGACATGTCCACTGCCAGTTTTATTCATGCCTCTGAAAATTTCATCTTTTCCATCAACTTGGGCGTATTTCTTCTAGAGGTGAAATTTTGTGCCTTAGAAAAAATTTCAACTAAATTCACTAGCATAGGCGCATTTCGGCATCAAGGAGGAATTTGAATTTTTTTTGCCTTAGAAAATTTTCTTTCCATTCAACTTCAATCATGGCGCATTTTGCCTGTGGTGAGGAATTTTCATCAACATTTAGCACATTTTTCCCTTTAGAAGGCCACCATCTCCAACATACTTGGGGCGCATTTCACATATTGAGGAGGACTTAATACTTTCAACGCCTTAGAATATTTCCTCATTTTAAATTTTATCTCTAGCATGCACTTCGGGCGCATTTAGCATGTCATGGAGGATATTTTCACTTCAACGCCTTCCTTAGTCATTTTTTTATTCATCTCACCTTGGACCTTGGCGCATATAGCATGTTGGGAGGGAATTAACCACTCCTTGGTAACTTTTCCATCAACTTTACCTTTATCTTGGGTGCATTTTATACATGGAGGAGGATTTATGTCTAAGCACCTTAGTCATTTTATCCATCAACTTCACCTTGTTTGACTTTAACGCCATGGTAACTTCCTTCACCTTTACTTTCACTAAGGCACATTTCACACATGTAGAAGGATGGGCGCATTTGGAGACATGAGGTGGACTTAACACTTTAAACGCCTTAGAATATTTCCTCATCTTATGTCTGGCATGGGTGCATTTTACTTAAGAGGATTTTTACCACGCCTTGGCAATCTTCACCCACCAATTTCACCTTCATTGACTTCAATGCCTTGGTAATTTCCCCATCTTTACCTTAACTTGGGCGCATTTCACATATGTAGAAGGATGGGCGCATTTAGAAGGTGGAGAAGGATTAACACTTTCAATGCCTTTGACCTCTTTGACTTCTTCAAGCTTGGGCGCATTTTGGACCGCAAGAAGGATTTAAAAACTTGTCTTTTCCTAGCTTGCTTGGGCGCATTTTGAGGTATGAGGACTTATCTTCATGCCTTAGAAACTTTTTAACACCTCCACCTTGCATGGGCGCATTTAGGGGTATGAGGCGAATTTAAGTCCATGTCTTAGAAACCTTTTAGCACTTCCACCTTTCATGGGCGCATTTAGGGGTATGAGGCGGACTTATCTCTTAGAATTTTTTTATCAACCTCCATCTTGAAGTGGGCGCATTTGAAGGCAGGAGGTGGATGAACTCAACACTTAGAATTTTTTATGGCTTCAAGGCAAGTTGGGCGCATTTGAGGGGGGCAGTAGGATGAACTCAATGCCTTAGAAAATTTTAACTATCTCATGCTTGATGAGGGCGCATTTCAAGGGTGCTGTAGGACGAAATCCAGACTGAGACAATTTTAACTCCATCAAACCTCATTTGTCTTTGAGGGTGCATTTAGGGGTAAGAGGTGGACAAACTTCATCACTTAGCCATTTTTCTTTCCTTATGCCAGCTTCTCCACTTCCTGCTATATATAGTAACTCCTTTGATTTTCACATCTCCGAAGCTCGGATTGATTTGAAATTTTAACCACATGATCCTCATGACCTAGTTAGTCTGTTCACACTGCCATCTGGAGCTGACCTGCTATTTATAGCATGTTTCTGAAGGTGGTTTACTATTTATAGCAATTGCCTGATTTTGATACTTCCCCAACTCTATTTGACTTGAAATTTGAATGTCGTGACCCTCATCGGTAGACCTGCCCGTTCACACTAGCGCCTGCTGTTGGTTTACTATTTGTAGCCTATTTCTGGAATGCCTTACTATAAATAGTAAGTGCTCCGATTGCCTTCAAATTTTATCGGTGGATAGCTTGAAAGATACTGATCGCAGTGGGATACACCGGTTTTCAAAAATTCTGGCATTTTACGCCTCATTTTAGGCCCCGAAGCTGGAAACCCTAATTTGACTTGCATGTCAATCAAATTACCTCCGTTTGACCTCGTTTTTGTTGCACTTCACCTTGTTTGTGATTCTGGTGTGCTGGGTAGCTGCCGAAATGGATCTGCTAAAAATAGTAAGTCTCTGAAAACTGATCATCTCACTTTGCATGTCACATCACTGTGTAGCTCTTGAAAAACCCATAAGGAATGTTCAGACATGCAAGGAAAATTTCAACATGCAAACCCTAAAAATAGCCTCTGAAGGCTGAATTCTGAAAGTCATCATCTCATTTTGCATGTTATATCACCGCGTAGGTTTCAGAAAACCCATAATGAATCTCCAGACATGCATTGAAGAACTTTGGATATAAACCCTAAAATCTGCTCCTGAAGCTGAACTTGCTAAAAATAGAAAGTTGTCCATTTCAGCTCAAAATTTGCAGATGAGCAGCTTGATGTGTTTTGGATGCAGTGTGACTGAGAGAATTTCAAAAATGCTGAGAAAATGCCCCAAATTTGGTACTTACTAAAAATAGTAAGTTGTCGGAATTCATTGAAATTTAGCTGAGAACCTGCTGGAAGCGCACTAACTGCAACGTGAGGCTCAGATTCCAATTGATTCAATCCGTTTGACTTCAAATTGACCAGAAAAGTGCAAACCCTAATTTTACAGACCTGGCCAAAATTTCACGTTTAAGCTCAATGGCAGGCACATCCCCGGAAAGGCAAACAGTAGAAAAGAGACAGGGAGAGAGAGAGAAAAACCAAAGCCAAAAGACCAGAATGCATAAAAATTTAGGGGGTCCCCATTTTGAATGGGGCGATGTGTGAAAAGGTCACAACATCTGGCGAGTCCATGGGAAAGTGTTGAAAAACACTTTAAGAATTGAACCTTGATTAATCTTCCTCAAACTATCATACAAAAAGGACACTTACTCAAAAGGGGAGAAGAATCCGATATTGGATCAGAGCACTTTTATCCAAGACCCTATGAGTGTATGCATATTCGTTCCATCTCTAAACAATCCTGACTTCCGGAATCGGCCACAGCAAGTTATAGAAATACTTTAACTTCAAAATCATCCTGGACATTGCCTTGCTGCCAGTTAGGCATCCATAGCCCCGACGAGGTTGTCGCTACAATTCTCACGAATATTGCTCCACTATCAGTCGGGCGTCTGTAGCCCCGGTGGAGTTACTCGCATATCCCCAAAACCAATATTCAAAGTATAGTATTTCATTTTTTTCTTTTTTTTTCTTTTTCAGATATTTCTTTTAAGCACATTTTCTTTTCTTTTGATTCTCTGTCAATTCCTCAATTGGCTGGCAGGCAATGAAGCCTCCAATGGGTTTGAGAATTGTAGTGGCGTTGAAGCAAGATGTAAGATTTTCACTTGCCATAACCTTTCCCAAGAAACCAAAATGACTCAGGGTGGAAATAGGTAGGGTAGTTAAGGTCTTTAGACTCATGTGTTAAGACACAATAACAGGTTAACCTCCCGAGACAAGCTTATTCTCAAACTAGATGATGACAAGTGGAAAACAACCTTGGTTTTTCAAAATTTGCACAAAGTCCAGTGGAAAGAAACCAAGTTGTAGAAATAAAACCATCATCACCCCCTTCACTATGGGAAACCCTAAAATCCTTGCCCATTCCAAACCAAAACCACTTGAGTGGACAACTCAAGGGAAGAAAACACCAAACCAAAAACCCAGAGGGCAACAAACCAGAAACCAAAACGGAACAAACCGAAAAGCAAAGAAAAGCAAACAGGAAAGCAAAAACTATCTAACTATGCTACAAAGTAGGCTCTTGGAGAGAACCTAGGATTGGAAATAATGCTTGAGGAATTGCCCGTTGATTGGCAACGGGATATTCTCTCCTGTCAGTGTACGTAGCTTGAATGCATTATCTCCGAGGATTTCAACAATCTGATATGGGCCCAACCACAATTTGTCGAACTTTTCATGATCTCCTTTCTTTTCGTGGTCCTTGTCCTAGTATAAGACCAAGTTAGAAATCCGAAAAGACTTGACCTTAGCTTGTTTGTCAAACCATCTTTTCACTACTCCTTGGTGCTTTGCCATATTTTCCAATGCTTCATCTCTTTTCTCCTCCAGGTGCATCAACTGAGACAATTTGGTTTGAATTTGATCTTCTCCCTCGAGATACTCTTGAATGAATTGGAGAGTTGGGATCCTCAGCTGAACTGGAAACACAAGATTTTGACCATAAACCAAGTGATAGGGAGATGTCCCCAATGAGCTCTTTGTCCTAATCTTGTCTACCCATAGAGCAAACCTCAGCTGCGTGTGCCAATCTTTAGGATTCTTATCCAGCAGCTTCTTAATGGCGTTCAGTAAATTCTTATTTGTGGACTCTGCAAGTCCATTTCCCTACGGATAATAGTTGGAAGAGAATTTCAATGTGATTCCATACTCAAATGCCCAATTAGAGAATTTCAAAGACGAGAAAGCTAGACCATTGTCGCACACTAGGGGATGGGGGCATCCAAATCTCGTGACGACATTCTCTTCAAGGAACCTGATCACCACATCGGTCGTGCATTGCTTTAGTGCTTGGGCCTTTGTCCACTTGGTGCAGTAATCTGTTGCTATCAAAATGTATCTGTGCTGACCTGAAGAAGGCGGATTGATCATTCCAATAAAGCCTAATCCCCATTTTGCAAAAGGCCTAACCTCAATCACTGATTGCAAAGGCATAGCTGGGTGCTTTCCTCTATCTGTAGCTATCTGACAAACGTGACAAGCCTTCACATGTTCATACGTATCCTTGAAAAGCGTGGGCCAATAATACCCTGCCCTCAAAATTTGATGAGCCGTAGCTAGACTACCTCCATGGCCAATCCCGAACTTCTCGTGGAAATGTTCCATCAATTGTTTGGCTTCTTGTTTTCCAACACATCTTAGATAAATTCCTTCATAATTTCTTCTATAAACAATTGACCCTTGGAGCATGAATCATTGACTTTTCATCCTCAAAGCTCTCCGATGGACTGGATTCAAGTGGTGAGGGCATCTGTGATTCAACAAGTAGTAAACTGTGTCATCATACCACTCCCCTGGAGACACCTCTTCCAATACATACGTTTGTTGTATCAATTCTAGACCAGTTGTTGCGATTGTCTGAGCCAAGGCCTGTCCTCGGACCAATTTCATAGGTTGTATCTCTATATCATACTCTTGCAAAGTGGCGACCCACTTGCTTCTTCTTTCTCCTAACTCGTTTTGCATCAGCAAAGTTTTCACTATGGCATTTGGAACAATTGCGTAGACCTTGCTTCTCAAGATATAGTGTCTAAATTTCTTAACGGCCTTCACCAAAGCATAAGCTTGCTTCTCAATGCTGGGATACCTTAGTTCTGCCTCCTTCAATGGTGCACTCATGAAAGCAATTGGGTGCTCATCCTTTTCTTTTGTTCTCTGTGTTAACACTGCTACACACGTGTGTTCTGAGGCAAATGAATACAAGTAGAAAGGCTTGGTGTAATCTGGGCTGACCAGTACTGGAGCATCCACTATTGCTTGCTTAATTTCATCAAAAGCCTTCCTAGTTTGTGGATTCCATTCAACCTTCACATTTTTCTTCAGCATCTCATTCAATGGCCTCACTATCTTAGCAAACCCAATGATAAACTTTCAAACAAAGTTGATTTTTCTAAAGAACGATCTCTACTCCTTCTGACTACCTGGCAAACCAATCCTTGAAATGGTCTCGATGCGCTCTAGATCAATCGAGATACCCTTCTCCGACATGATGTGACCTAACAACTTCCCTTTGGTGACACCAAATATACATTTCTTAGGATTGAGGGACACACCAAATCTTTTGCATCTCTGAAATATCTTTCTCAAGTCTTCAACATGATCTCCTCTTTTCTTTGAAAACACAGTCAAGTCATCCATGTATATAATTATGCATTTCCCTACCAAATCTTGGAAGGCGATATCCATAGCCTGCTGGAAAGTGGCTCCTGCGTTGATCAGACCAAAAGGCATTCTCTTGTACTCGAAAGTTCCCCATTTTGTGGTGAATGATGTCTTCAATCTATCTACTTGCTCCACCATTACCTGATTGTAGCTTGAATAGCCGTCCAAGAAGGACATCATCTGCGAACCATTCACAATCTGTAACACTTCATCTAACGAAGGCAATGGATAATTATCCTTTTCGGAGGCCCTATTCAAGTTGTGGAAATCTACACATAACCTTATTTCTCCGTTCATCTTTCTGACTGGAACTAGATTGGCGACCCACGTGGAGTCCCTTACTGGAAAGATAATGCAGGCAGAAAGAAGCTTCTTGACTTCCTGGTAGATCAATGGCTCTAACAGTGGATTCACGGGCCTCTGCCTCTGTCTGAATGGCTTGCTGCCTAGTTTCAATGGAATTGTGTGTGTGATCAATGAGGTATCATATGTTTTCTAGTCTTCATATCCCCAGGCTATCACATCTAGAAATTCTCTCATGACCTGTAAGATGCCTTTTCTTTCTTCAGGTGTGCAAACTTTTCCAATAAAAACATTCTTCGTTTGTTCATCTGTCCCCATATTGATGGCTTCACAGTCATTTCCTTGGGTACTCTGGTTTCTACTTAGTCTATTAGGGTCAAACAATCTTTCTAATTCAACCATACCTCTTGGAATAACATTCGTCTTTAAATTCAAAATCCCCTCGGCGTCAAATTTTGCTTCCTCAATTTCCTCTTCATCAATGATTTGTGCCTCAAACACACTCGAGCATGTGAGAAAATCCAGAATTTGCTTTTCATCATCAAACACTTGAAAATTCTTTATATTATCTAGAATTGAAGGTGTTGAAACTAATTCCACTATGAACTTCTTCAATCCTTCCATAGCCAAAGGTTCCAAAGAACTAGCAGCTTGTGCAAGAGAGTTGGCAATGGGGTTCTTGGACCTATAAACTTGCTTGATATTGAATGCATCGAAGCTTTCTAAGAGGTCTCATACTCTATTGCAGTAGCGACTGAGCCTTTTATCATGACAAGCATATTGTTTTCTCACTTGTCTGACCACTATATCTGAATCCTCGAAGGCGTGCACAATCTTAGCTCCCTTTTGAATTGCAAGGATCAAGCCATGAATCAAAGACTCATATTCAGTAACATTGTTGGTGCATGAAAATTGGAGCCTATAAGCAGCTAAGTATGCTTCCCCTGTCGGGCTTATGAGCTCAAATCCTACTCCATTTCCTTTCTTTGACTTTCATCCATCGAACCTCAAGGTCCATACTTGATTTTCCATAAGAGGCTGAACAAGTGCATCTTCTTGATTGCATGCTTCCGGAACATTTTCTTCAATCATTGGCTGAACTTTGTCATCTTCTACAAATTCCCCTACTAAAACATACTTTTCTTCATTTATCTTCTGACAATTCTCTTGCAATGAAGTTTGCGGAACAAGCTTTGCGACTTGCTCTAAGGCCACCTTGCACATGGCACAAGTGATCTCGGAGTGAAACGCCTCATGTATTCTGCACCAATTAGGAAGTAACAAATTCTTGACAGAGGCATCCTTACCTAGTTCCGCTTCTTGCTTCACACTTTTTAGGACAAAATCTCTAAAATTTTCAAACATTCCTTCATCTTCACTATTACCTAAATCACTTTCAATCAACACTTCAGTGGAAGTCATGACATCCTCTAAACACTTACCTTCATTTGAGCTTTGCAACATCAACACTTCTTGTTTGACAGGCTTGTATGAGCCCAAATCAGTTTCAACAAACATAATTTCATTACCTTCACCGTATTCAGTGATCATCCATCTAAGCCTAGGTGTGCTCTCGATCCTAATCTGATTCGGAACACCTCTCCATGGAAGCCACATGTGGGAGAAATCTGTTGCAATATACCCATTCAATTTCCTAGCCCAATCTCTGCTTAGCAACATGCCATATCCGTCAAGTATGTCGACCACCGATATGTCTATACAGCTCTGAACTCTAGGATCGGCTGCCAACTGCATATGAATGTTGTTCAATTCTCTAACAATTGGAATCTTGGTCTTATCCAGCTAGGTTACCTTCTTAGTTGTTTGAAGTGGAACTATACCCAACCTTTCGCACACCTTCAGTGGCATGATGTTGCTGGAAACACCAGAGTCAATCAAGCAGTTGTGTAGCAATTTCCCAAAAATTCTAACTGATACGAGGAATGGGGCTGGTTCATCTTTCCCCTGATAAAATACCATTGGTTTTCTTCTGTCCTCTGTTACAGTATCCTTCTTCTCATCCTTTCTGTCCAATTGTGCTTGACAGTCTTGGGAAACCTTCTGCATTTACTCTTGCTTTTGCTTGTGCTTTGTAGGCAGATTGAATCTAACTCTCTTTTTATCTTCAGTCTTTGGCTTCTCGGGCTCGCTTGAAGATTCTTGCACCATTCCCACGAAACCTTGAGACTGTTGCAGGGTCTCCCAAGTGTTGAATGGCGCATGAAACACCTCTTCCACTACATTTGCGCTCTGCATGGGACGAGATTGAGTGTTTATGGGAGGATTCCTTGATGAACTAGGTGCTTCTTGAGAAGCGTTCTTTGCAACAGGGGTCTCATATAAACTTCCCAGAATTGTGACTTTGACCTCCAAAATCTTCATTAATGCATACAAGGGAAGATTGACCTTTATTTTCTTAACTTCTTCCAGCACATAAGAACTTAGCCTCTTCACATCATCTGTTGGAAAATTGTCCTTTTGCGGGCGTTGCATTTGGTGGATAGATTGTTGGACGGTCTGTTGTCCATTTCTACTTTGCATCGCACTCTGTTGTCTGTACTCTGGAGAATCCTTAGGTACATTTGGATTATTGCTGGCATTAGGGTTCGGTGGAGTTGCGAAATTGTTTGGAGGAATTGATGACATCAGTGGCTCTTTCTGATGATAACTCCTCTGATACACTTTGGGGGTTGTTCCTCCAGATGTCTGAAACGCTTGCATCTCTCTTCTTCCTTCTACCAAAACACTGTTATTGAGAGGTGGAAAAATGTAGTTATCCTGGCCAAGAGGCTCGTCTGAATAAGTGTCCTGAATCTCTGAATATACTTGAGCTTCGGAATAAACTTGAGCTTCTTGCAATTGATAGTCTAGCGCCCCCACGGGACCATTTGCTAAAGCAGGTGGAAATCTATGATTAATTGATGACGGCGTGTAACTCTAGTACTCAAGCGGGACATTGACATCTAAAATTAGTGCCTAATCATATCGTTGTACTGGGACTATCTCGTATCCAGTAGTTGGAGAATTCTCAGTACCCTCCGTGCTCTATACTTCTCTTTCGAAAATGTCAGTAGCTACTTGAAATTCATGACACTGGAGTTCTGAATGCTGATTTGTATTATGCAATCTACACCATCCTGCATGGCAGCTTCTGCCAAGTCAACTCTGTCGGCAAGATGGTTCTCTGGAGGTCGCGGGTTATCTAGTGGTGACACAACTCCTCCATTGTTTGGCCCTGTGTTCCAGGACCTTTTCTGATACCTGTTGCCCGATTTTCACCTACGGGCTCAATCAGGCAGGATAAATTGTGTTTCAAGTGTTCATAAATTGTGCCTTCGACGTATGTGTGGGGGTTTCGCTGGGAGGTCTTACCGATGGGGTGAGGTCTCGCCTAAATGAGGCGGCGCCGGCAAACGAAGCAAGCTTTGTTAAAGCGTCGTGCCGAAGACAAAAAGGTCTCTCCGACTCTAAAGGCTCTCGGCGCAGGAGTTGAGTTCGCTGAAATGTCTCGGCGATGAAGAAGAGTCTTCCTGACTGAAATGAGCCTTCACCGTCGGCATAAGGTTTTGCCTTCAGCATGAAGTCCCGGCGACTAGCAAAGGGGTCTCGGCGAAATGAAGTGGCCTCGGGTAAACAGGTGGACTTCGTTGTAATATCCCTGGCGACGGGTATGATGTCTCCCCGACAGAGATAGAGGGAGCCCGATGGGAGTTCTCGCCGAAGCAAGGTGGTTTCGCCATGAGGCCACGCCGACGGATCAGGTCTTGCCGAAATGGGTTAGCTCGACAAGTCTTGCCGTAGCGAAATGAAACCGCCAAAGGATCTTTCCCTTGGCGTAGTGTCTTTCCAACTGACCGTCTCTCGCCGAAAGAAATGTTGAGCTCAAGTAAGAGCGGAATGCATTCGGGGTAGCATCAATAGGCTCTTGCCAATATGGTTCGTAATGATTGAGCTCGGGGAGACTCCGGGAGGAATTTTTACACTCAGTATGATGTCTTCCCGACAGGTTGGGGTCTCGGCGACATCTTGTGCATCGGTCTGACTCCTAAGAGCTCGCCATCATGTCTGACCGAAAATGATTGTCTCGCCGATGCCATTCTGTGACATAGATATGACTCTTGGGCTCGCTATGAGCTCTTGCCGATCGTCATGCATTATGTCGAAAGCTGCAGAATGGTGTAATCGCATCGGTGAGACATTTCCAATGTCTCACCGAGATGCGATGTTGATGAGGCGACCTTTGACCCTTTGGGAATCCTACACGGAGCGTGTTCAACCAACCAGAGGAGGCCAGAGACGAACCATTGACGATTTGACTGATTGGTCCCCTCGGCGAAAAGGATCAACAGAGCAAAGGCAACGTGGATCTGCTTTGAGAGATTGGCATTAATGATAATGCCTTAGGAGCGTTCGAAGCAGCTCGACGAAGAGATTCGAGAGAGACACGAGGACCAAAAGTGAATGCGGTAGCTGCAAAAGATCTGAAGGCTTCTCCTGAGAGTAGCTCCACGACGACATGGACACGAGGATGCAGCATTAATTTCATCAAAAAGATCTATGGGTAGATCTTTGTGGTCGGATATTTTGTAAGCCCTAAGGGGCCGATATCTTTTGGTATATAGGGCATTTTTTTGCCTTTTGTAGAGTGTTCGGATAATACATTCAAAGGAGTTAGTGATTTTTAGCAATCCTCTCTCAGCTGATGTATGCTTTGTAACTCACTTCGATTTTGTAATATAAAGTACAGAGTTTACCTTGGCCACTGTTGATGTTTCATATTTTCATCTTGTTCTTGCAAAGTGGTGTGTTTCAGGTTAATGATCAAGTTATCTTGTGAATTTCTTTCATTCCTTTATAACTTCATCTGGTGTTTTCATGCCTTCCTTTGTAAAAAGAACCGTAATATGAATCATAAACTGTGTTTATATAATCACACATAGATTCTAATCTGTGAAAATCTTTTCCTTTTTTGAAAAAGTGTGTGAATCAAACCTATTTGTGATATATTAATGCAAAGCTTACAAAATTTGATGTGTAACCTTATGGTCATCAACAATTTCTAAGTGTAGTCTAAGTATTCCATTGATCTCATCAGTTTGGTATATCACCATAGTTTAGTTTTATTTTTATGCTTTCTTTCTCCCTTTCCCTTTACAAAATCAGTAGTTTAGGTGATATCCAAAGGAAGCCGGCCTTCTCCGGAGGTTCATTTCAGCTTCAGGTGACCCACAGCCTTGAAATGATCCCATGTTTCTCTAGAAAGCTCAGTTTTTCGTAACTTTGCATAGGGTGCATTTCTAGGTGACAACAATTTCTGGCACGCCCGGTGGGACCAGTTTCACCGTACATTGTTGGTTTGGTATGCAACCAGCAAGTTTCAGACTTTACAGAAGTCATTTTGCATACTTGGCGACTCCATAAAGAGGAAAGAACTTCAGGATCAGCGCCTTCTACAGTTTATGAGAAGATTTCAGACAAGGAGTAGCTCGTCCCCTTTCAAATATTTGCAACTATCACCACCAAGGAGACAAGGCAGAGCAACAAAAAGGCCAAGGATAAAATTTGTTTATTCCAGAAGAGCCAAATCTACTCCTCCATTTCTGAGATCTCATATTACTATCCTATCCTCTAATTTTCCTAGAGTACAAATAAACCCACCTCAGCCACCCCTAATGGCTGCTCCCAGAAATCAGCCTTTTGTGCCATTCGATGGAGGTAGTCCATTAAATTTGGCCCAACACAATGATATACCTGTTGATGTGACTTTTGTGACCGCACCAATCAGCAGAACAAAGTTGTCCGAAGGCTACTCCGTTCTCTCTTGATCAAAATATTCCGTGCACTAAATTGCGAGATAGATCGCACGTTCAACTGCAAAGTTCCGAAATACTTAGAATACCCTCAGTTGGTTCGTTGTGAATTGCTGTTTTTACGAGGGGACTTACACAATTGTTCAGGATACTTGTAGTAAACAGTAGATAAATGCTTTGAAGGGGATTTTCGTGCGAATGACTAACCAAAAGTGTGCGGAATTAAAATGGATGCAAGGTTTAGAAAGTCTAAATTCTAGTCTAAATACAAGGAGTGTTAAGCTTAATTTCAATGAACTTCAACCAAACGTTGCCTAGCCTCCCGTTAGACAGCTTCGACAAGGTTAGTGCAATCTTCAAGGGAGTAAAAGGATGTTCAAATCACAATTCAACGATGCAAATACCATCACAACGATGCATACTTACACATGAATCTTGACCGAAGTTAAGTATAAAAACCTTCCAGTTGACCACACAAGACAAACTTACCATCAATAAGATTGTTAGTGGTATGGACTAATGAAGTTCACTTAAATCAAACACAACCACCCATAATTAACTATTTGCATGAAAATTAAGTCCTACTTGAAGTCGAAGGAAGAAGAAACCTCACAAACTACTCATGACAAAAGTGGAGTTCACCATCAATGAAATTATTTTTATTATGATTAGCCTTCGTGACAATTTCTTACAAAAATTCTCAAAGAGAGAATTCCCCTTCTCCTACAAACAATGAAATGAAACTATTCTAACTCTCAAAAGTGTCTACTCTCTAACTTGATCTGATATCCAATTGACTAACTAGCTAGTGTACAAATGAGGGGACTCCCCTTTATATAGCTGGCCAATCCAATGGATGGTTTTGATCAAAGTACAATGGATGGCTCAGATCGAGCCACAAAAACCCTAGATAAGATT
Organism: Sequoia sempervirens; assembly: GCA_007258455.2. NCBI lineage: Eukaryota > Viridiplantae > Streptophyta > Pinopsida > Cupressales > Cupressaceae > Sequoia > Sequoia sempervirens. Next base: position 167,559 of record VDFB02372441.1, read on the forward strand.
TGCCCTAAAAACTGCCAAAAGGTGGAGTGGCGTCATTAATAAGCATAAAAATAGAAGATTCCTCCTTGACCACTATGGGCAATTAATGCCCACTATCCTTCCAGAAGATTCTCGTCCATGATTCTGTTTCCATTGCCCTTCTCTCTGACCGCGTAAGTTACGAATCTGGCCAGCACCTCATCAACTTCCTCCTCAGAAATTGTTGGAGTAAGGTTGAGCTGATACTCCAAAATAGCCACCATTTGCTCCTGTCGGTCACAAGATTTCCTCCAAGTCTCAATAGACTCTGCGTGCTCTGGATGATAGCTGAGAACGTAGAGATGTTCTCAAAGTCGAGTTGAGAAAACATCCTCATCTCGGAGAAGAAAGGCTGCAACCTTGCCTTCAATTCGTCTACCTCCACCTCCTCAGAAGTAAATCTCTTGGCGAACAGCACATCCAACGTATTGAGGATGCTCTCATGAATATTTCTCATTGCCCTCCTGATCTTGGATGACTCTGTCGTTTCCATGTCAAAGAAGCCCTTGCCAGTGAATGCAGCCGAATGCCACCCAAGAAAATTGTATCTATCCCCAGCCTGGATCACCCCTTCATTGACCAAAGTTTGCGTGGGTACGCGCATTAGGGCAGCAAGGCGAGGAATGGTCTTGTCCTGAAATATGTGTGTGTCACCCCAAGCTTGCTCGATGTTCTCCAAGCGCGAGAGGATACCATAAGCACTCTAAAAAGAGGAGACAAGATTGGCCGAATTTCTCCACCTCAGTGCGAACACCGCCTATCCATTTGTCTCCTTCCTGAATAGCCCTCTTCATTTCCTCGAGTCCACCAATTGACTCTCATGGCAGCTCAGGCGGAACTTCCACTACTGGTATCTCTTGAGCACAAGGACGCGATAGATGTTGTACATATCCGACCAGCGCCCTATGCTCCTTCTTCAATCTTTTATACTTTCCCTCCTTTCGTGCCAGCCTATCCTTCAAAGCCTAGAAGGAATTTTCTGCTTCCTCAACAACTTGAGCTCTAGAAGGACGTCCTAATTCAAACATGGTGAAAGTGTAGTTCTCTGGCATTACATCACCCAAGGCATAATCCTCCCTCGGAATGGCCACATGAAAAGTGCGTGAACCAACCTCATTAGTTTCCATCCAGGAATATTTTCTGGCTCTCTTCCTCTTGGGCAACTTACTTGTTCTATTCAAAAGTTCCTCCATTTCCACTGCCAGGTCAATGTCATCCTCTTGATCCTTCCTTATTGCACGTGAGAGCCAATTACGCTGAGCATCATAAACAATAAGGGTTTGTTCTTCTGTTGCCTCTACTTCACGAACTTCCTCCCGAGCAATATTTGGTCGAGGTTCATCCGTCTCCATGTGTTGACTGTCATCCCCATGGGCCCTAACCTCAGGTTCTATAATATCTTCCTCTTCAAAAGCTGTCTCAAGTGCACGATCAAAGCGGATATCTTTTTCTGTTTCCTCCCCTTCTAGCTGATCGGCACCCTCGGGAGCATTGGCACTTTGATCGTCAGGCTCTCTAGGCAATGGTTGATTGACTTCTCCAACCTCCGGTTCTTCATTCACTCTACCCCTTTGATCTGCAAACATTGAGACTTCACGTACGCTAGAGGATTGCTCCAACAACTGAGTAGGCGATGTCTCCTCCGACCTCTGAGGTTCAGGCTGAATTGGTTCTTCTTACTGTTGTGGCTCTGAAGCTTGGGCAATTTGTTTCTTTTTCGTTGCTGACACTGGTGGCCTTTGATCACCCATGAGACTGTACGAGAGGGCGATTGATCTTCTTTTTAGCCTATGGACATGCCCATCCACCCAACTCCTCGTAAAGGTCATGACAGGAATAGACAAAGTGTCTAAGTCTGTAATCTCAGGCTCAGCCCAATCTGGGGGTGGGATTGGCGTGTTCTTTATGGACTCGTAGTCTGGGTGCGTAAGTCTGGTATCTTCATTGACTTGATCAGGCACCTGGACCACCTCGCATTCTCTGATCAGCTTTAGGGGCAACCTGGAGAACGTTCTTCTAATTTCACCTTCGTCTTGTGCATTTGCCCAAAAATCCTCTCTAAGTGAGCCCTATGCCTGTATTCTTCACCCTGCACTGTTCCAATCTTTCCCCGAGGATCAAAGTCCTGCCGGTTGGTATGGAGCGTGAGTTGGTAGAACTGCAACTCCTCCTCCGCCTCCTTGGCTGCTTGCAAAGAAGGGCACTCCTCAAGCGAGTTTCCCAAAACAATAGGGAAGTGCAAACCTCCTTTCTTCTTCCTTCTTATAATTTTGTCATAGGCCACAAGCTGCCTAGACATCTCAAGCATGATCATCCTATTTGTAGGATACCTCGGCAGCCGGTAGGCATATGAATGGTGACCTGGCAGTCTTAAATAAGTAAACTTGGGGAATTGGACAAACCAAAACCCATACTCTTCGATCAACTCCTGTGCCTCCTTAGATATTCTTTCCTGCAATCTTCCCTGAAGAGTCCTTGTGATGAACATGGTGAAGGGATCATTCACCCTCTTGAAATGAGAGGTGCTCGTGAGATGCAACTGCCTACAAGATTCATGAATCATTGATCTGATTGAAGCCACACCCAATTGGCTCCTGGTACGCCAACCCCTTATACTTCGTCATCTGAGCCAGCATGTAGATAACATACGAACTCATGTAGAATGTCCTCATTCTCCTTAGATTTTTGAACTACTCGTTGATGTTATCACTTATCATCTGCGCCCAATCCACATCCGCCTTTCCTTCCAGCACCACGTTGATATAGAAGAACATCCATGGCTCGAACACATATGCCTGCGGGCTGCCATTGACTCGACTGAGCATCATGATTAGGTCGCAATACTCCTGATTCAGCTCTTCTGAAATGATTTGCTTTAGCAGCTTGGCACCAGGAGGCTTGGGCTTCCTCATCCAAGTCGTGTTAATCCTCTTTGCACACTCATCGAAAGATGTAGCATACATCTTATCAGCTTTCTCCTTGGATTTATACAACATCTTATCCGTAGCCAAGATCCCAAAAGCTTCACCAATTGCATTCGGTGTAAAATTTGCTAGCAACTTGCCTTCTGGAGAAATAATTGTCCGCTGGTCCGAATTGTAATAATTTGCACACTCCATAATAAGCTCCGGACACCGAACTGCTGGCGGGAAACCGGCTGCTGCATACAACCCACTCTTCACCATGTTGTGCGAAATATCTGACAGAGGATTGCCACCCTGTCCGTATATTCTTCTCTTGAAGGCCTCGAGGTTGAAAGAGCCGAGGTTGGTGTCAGTCAAATTTCCGAACTTCGACACAAACTTAGACTCCGGAATAAAAGACTTCTTCAGGTTCTTAATGATCGCCTGCCTGGAACCAGCTTCAGTATTTCCAGCCTTGGCTCCAGCCTTGGCCCCAGCCTTGCTCGTTCCGGCAACATTAGTTTTTTGACCTCCAACCATCTGCAAAACGAAAAAGCAAACATTACAACTCAAATTTTTAAATTAAAACTTCACGAGATGGCTGGCCAATGGAGTTGGCTGCGAAAAGAAAATAAAATTAATAACTTCAGCGGTACAACTCCAACTTCAAACCTCAAGAAATTCAAACTTTGAAATTTAAAACTTCAAACTCTCAGCAATTTGCAGCCACAACAATTTCAGCTCTCTGAAAAATCAACTTCAGCAATCCTTATTTCAGCAACTTCGAAAATAAAAACTTCGCTTCTTCTCAGCACTCACTTTCAGCAACTTGGAGAAATAATTTGCTCAACTTTGGCAGCCTCTACTTCAGATTTTATTCTTTCTCAGCATTCAACAACTTCAGAAAATTTTAAATCTCAGCAACTTCAAGTTCCAGCAACTCAAGCAATTTCGACTTCCAGCACTTAGAGAAATAATCAAACAATCTCAGCCTTCAGCAACTCTCAACCTTCAGCATTCAAAGAAATAACCTTCTCAACTCAGAATAATTTTCTCAACAATCTCTCACTCACTAGCAATCTCAGCACGATTATTCACAGCCTCAACACAGTTTCAACTCTTGCAATTTTTGTAAGTAGAAATGAAAATCTTCGAAGTTTATAATTGCAAGCTGGTGCCTGAATTAGCAAATGCCATTAATTCTCTTTGCCATGACTTAGAAATTTTCCGATTTTAGAGAGAATATTCCCAGCCATCATTCAATCGTCATAGCAATTTGCTAATCTGGGAGATTCTTTCCTCGTTTTAAATTTAAATTATCCCTCCCGACTGCCAGTTACTTCCAGCTGACTAAAGTAATTTCGAGAAATTTTAAAAATTCACTCCAGTATTAAAATCTCACCCTTTTTAAAATGGCATATTAAAATTTAAAATTTAATTTCAGTGCCATTTAATTTCATTTGAGAAATTTATTCATTTCGCCAGCGTCTGCGAAAAATCATCGTCAGCATTTTAAAATGGCTAGGCATAATTATTTTCCGTTCGTAATAACTCCAAAATAAATTCCCCGCAATTAAAATCTCCCGAATTTTAAAACTTCATGTGTCCAAATTTAAGGGGAACATTTAATTTAAAACTTTGGAAAATAATTATATTAAATTTTAATTTATTTCTATGACTTAGGCGAATTTCACTTTATTTGCCTAAAGAAATTTTTTTATTACTTCCAACGCCTTTTAATTTTTAACTGCCAAGCCGAATATCCAACTTAGGCGTACTTGATTTTTCATTTTCCACATTTTGATCTTATCTCCAGTCTAGGCGTAATCAAAGGGAGAAACATTTAATTTTTAACGTTTATTCTATCCCCCTTTCTAACCAAGGCGAAAATCAACCTTCTAACTTTATCTTTTAATATTTGCCTTAGTCAAGATTTTAGATCTCAATTTCTTCCTGGCGCATATGCAAAGGTTAGTTTTCAATTGGGGGCGCACTTGAGACCCTTTACTTTCGATGTTGAACACTTAAATAATTCTCTAACCTCCAAAGTTCTTGGGCGCACTTCATGTATTTTCCTTCTCCAAGCGCATATCTTAGTTGAGCTTCAAATTTTAATATTTAGGATACTTTAGCTTGTCCTCTTCACTCTTCTTGAAGGCGCATATCATGTGCCAAGCTTGAGGTGGGCGCATTTGCAGGGGAGAGCTTCCATTTTAAGTGCCTTAGAGTATTTTTAAATACTTCCTCCTCCAGGCGCATATCTTGTGTTGAACTTCAATATTGGGGGCGCATATGAGTATGCTGAGCATCAAATTTCTCATTACTTAGACATTTTTCAAGATCCAATCTTCTTCTTCATGGGCGCACTTACCCGTGTGAGCTTACACTTAGCAATATTTTGGAGTCTTCAAAGTTGGGCGCATCTCATACCATGGGCTTTCATTTCAACGCCCTAGTCAAAAAAAAAAATTCTTTCATGTTGTCTCAAGGGCGCAAATCAATGGGTTTGCTTTTAAATGGGGACGCATTTGAGAGGGGTGGCTTTCACTTTGGGGCGCATATCATCTCCTCCACTTCAAGTCTCAACACTTGGCGAAATTTATTAACCCATCCTCCTCAAGGCGCATATAAGACCCTGTACCTCCAGTTTTGAAATACTTAGAAAACTTTTCAAGTTCCTCTTCTCTTTCCAGGCGCATATGAAAGGGGTAGCTTTCACTTTGAACACTTAGAAACTTCAAAGTTCCTTCCTCAAGGCAAGGCGCATTTAGGGAGGTCTTCTTTCAATTTCCACACCTTAGTGTATTTTCTATCTCCTTCCAAGTATAGGCGCATATTACCCTGTGTGCTTTCAATTTGATGACTTAGTCAAATTTTGAAGTCCTCTCTCCTCACTTAACTTCAAGGGCGCATTTGGAAGGGTGAGCATCTAATTTTCCATACTTAGAGAGTTTTCCAACTCCTCCACTAGCCCAGGCGCAAATAAGAGGTCATGCTTTTAATTTCGACACTTAGAATATTTTAGAGTCTCATCCTCTAGCAAGGGCGCAAATCAATGGGTGAGCTTTGAGTTTTACGCCTTAGAGATTTCTTAACTCTCATGCTATTAAGTGGGCGCATTCAATAGGGGCTTCTTTCATTTGGGGGCGCACCTCATGTGTCAAGCTTTCAATCTTATCAACTCCAAGTTCAAGGGCGCATTTTGACCTGTGAACTTTCAAATTTGAACGCTTAGAAAATTTCTTCAATTTACTCCCTCAAGCTTGGGCGCATTTCATACCATGAGCATCAAATTTTGAACACTTGATAAAAATCCTATCTTCCAAGTCCTTGGGCGCCTGTGGAGGGGTCAACTTCAGATTTGTAACATTTTAGAAATCTTCAATATCTTCTCCAAGTTTAGGGGCGCATTTAGGAGGGTGAACTTTCATTCTTCAAACACTTGAAAATTTTGAGTCACCCTCAAGCTTTAATGGCGTTCCTTACTGGTTGGACTCCAAATTTTATCAGATTTAGTAAATTTCATGCCATTTGTCAAATTTAGAGTGATTCGTTCATGCTAACCCTAGCTTGCCCCAACTTTCTATTTTTAGAAAGTTCTTCAAATTTTGTGCTTTGAATTCAGTTTTGACTCTTGAAAGGCTTGATTTTGCCTTGTTTTGACTCTCGAGATGTGATTGAGTTGTCGGGGCCTGATGCCTGCCTGCACCTGCTATTTTTAGCAACTTACTAAAAATAGCAATTGCTTAGAATGTCTTCAAATTTCACGTGTTGGATGCCTGAAGTGTGGTGATTGTGGCTGGACGCTGCATTTGTATGATTATCATGTTTTGCCCTTAAATTTAGGAAACCCTAATTCCTCTGCATCAACCTGCTAAAAATAGTAAGTGTCTGATTTTCCATCTTCTGCAACTCCGTTTGACTTGAAATTCGCGTCATGGGGTCCTTATCATTTGCTTGACCTGTTCATACTGAGACTTCGTGTTAACCTGCTATTTCTGGCGTGCTTCTGAAGTGGCTTACTATTTATAGCAGCTGCTTGATTTTGGGACTTCCTTAGCTCCGTTCAAGTTGAAGTTTGAATGCTGTGATCCTCGTTGGTAAGCATGCCTGTCTGCACTGGCGCATGAAGTTGACTTTCTATTTATAGCTGGTCTTAGGAACACCTTACTAAAAATAGTAAGTGCTCCGATTGCCTCCAAATTTTGCCTGCAGACTCCTCGGAAGATGCTGATTATGGTGGGATACTTCAGTTTTGGAAATTTTGACGTTCGACCCCTCACTTTGAGTCCCGAAGCTTGAAACCCTAACTCATCTTGCATGTGCCTCAAACGAGCTCTGTTCAATTCCACTTCCGTTGCATGTTACAGTGTTCGTGATTTTGACGTGTCGGGCAGCTGCCAGAGTGGTACCTGCTAAAAATAGAAAGTGGCTGAAAAGGTGACCAATCGATTGCCAGATGATTTTGCATGTCAAACTGCCTGAGAGATCTTGAAAAACCCAGAAAAATCATCAACATGCAAGCACTGGCTAAAAATAGCAAGTTTCTGAAAAGTGACCAGTTTCATGTGCATGTTACACCGTTGCGAAGCTCTCGGAAAACCCAGAAAGATTATGCCGACATGCGCTGAGAAAGCTTACATGCAAACCGTAATATCCGCATCCGAAGGACAAGTACTGAAAGTTGTTGTCCTGTCCTGCATGTCATATCACTGCGAAGGTCTCGAAAAACCCACAAAGAAACTCCAGACATGCATCTGAAAATTCAACGTGCAAACCCTGAAATTTGCTCTGGAAGCTGAACTGCTAAAAATAGCAAGTCATCCATTTCTGCTCAAATTCTGCCAGTGATGAGTTCAAAGTGTTCAGAATGTGGTGCAGTTGCCAGAACGTGAAAATATCGAGAAAACAAACCCTAAATTGACACCTACTAAAAATAGAAAAGTGCCAGAATTCAGTGAAAATTTAGGGGAAGCCTGTCAGAAGCATTCTAACAGGAGTGCTAGGCTCAGAAGTTGATTACCCAACACGATTTGACCTCAAAGCAGTCTGAAGATGTAAACCCTAATTCACTAGAAAACACTTCAGACTTAGCCAAAATTTAAACCTAGGTCAAATGGTAAGTACACTAGATAGAAAGGAAGAATAGACCAAAGAGAGACGGATTGAAAGACCCAAACCAAAAGACCCGAATGAAGCAAAGATTAGGGGGTCCCCATTTGAATGGGGTGATGTGTGAAAAAGGTCACAACAATACCAATGGCTGCCTTAAAGAATTTATCAATCTTTACTGGGGAAGATCAGACTACCCCTATTGAGCACATAAGGGATGTAGCGTCGTTATGTGGAGTACATCACATAACTCACGAAGATGTAGCTGTAAGACTACTTGCTGCATCTCTCAAGGGTAAGGCTTTACAATGGTATCGGGGTTTACCAGTGAACTCTATTGCAACATGGGATGATTTTGGTGAGAAACTGCACACGCAGTTTCAAGATAAATCTGATCACTTGTCTCTGGTGGAGCAGTTGACAACTATAAAAAGAGCTCCTCAAGAGCAAATGACAAACTTTAATTTTTTATTCCAGAGGCTTGGTTTTGAGTACCTGTAACAGTGAGGCCATCTCTTGAGCATGCTTTTTTATACTTTCTCAAAGCTTTGAACAATGAAATAGCGGTCATGACACAATCAATGGGTGGCGAATCTTTGCCAGGTGCATATGAAGTGGCAATCAGGGCAGAAAACTGTTTGATTCAGGCAGGAAAAATCGCCCCTAGGCCACCAATGCCTATTTTTCCAGTTATATAGTCTAATACACCTTTGCTCGTACCTCCTTTGACACCTCTACCAGCTGTACCAACGTTGTCAGTTGCTGTTCCAGCCGTAGTTAAACAAGAAAGTGTTGTTTCAGGCACGTCACAGGAGTTGCAAGAGATCAAAAGTCTATTACAGACTTTTGGTAACAAGTTGGTGAACTTGGAAAAACAACAGTCCTATACTAGGCCTTATCAGCAGCAGAATCAGGCCTCAAGCCAGCCTTTTCAAGGTCAACAACAGCAATCCCAAGGGAATAGACAGCAGTATCAAGGTAATTACCAAGGCCCAAGGAAAAATATTGCTACAAGACCTTTTCAGGCCTATAATCCTGCTCCAATTAGTGTTGTCAAGGAGCTTGTTCCTGTTCAAAACAATTTGGCTGCGGATTATGAATGGTGTTATCCGTGTAATTAGCCACATAATCAAGCTACGTGCTCTAATGGTGTGATCAACCAAGTTCTTATGGTGCAAAATGTTGTGGGTGCGCAAGATCTGCCTAAAGAAGGGTCTTCACAATAGCAAGATCAACCAGCAAATGATTCAACTCTCTTGAATTGGCAGAGAGAAGAATTTTGTGGAGTGAACCAGGATGACACATCTATTGCTGCTAATACTAGAGCCAAGAAGAGGGCTTTTGAGATAGAACAAGCAAAAAATAAAGATAAGGGAGTTGCTGGTCCATCAAATCAGCAAGTATCATGCATTTTGCAGCGAGGTCATGACACTAGCAAGGAGCAGCCTTTACATGCTTCATCCGCAGGTCAAGTGCAACCTGACCATGTTGTTGTAAAGACAGCCAAAGGTAAATATATCCCTTCAACATTGTTGAAAGTATGAGAAAAATGAATGTTTCAATTTCAATGTGGGATTCTTTAGCAATCCCTGGTCAAATAAATTTGTTACAATCAACCTTATCAAATCCAATTAGTTCGAATTTTCCAAATGAAGTCTCTGTAGGCCAGACAAAGTCAGTTTTAACCAATGCACTTTTGGATAGTACCACACAACAAAGTGATGGTGTCAAGCCCCCTCCTTTCTACGTTTCCTTAATAGTGGGGAATAAATTGGTGCACAATTGCATGGTTGATAGCGGGGCTAGCAGTTCGGTAATGCCCAAAAAGATTGCAGACCAGCTAGGTTTACAATACCAGCCATTAGAAAAGGGAGTACTTCAATTGGATGGGACAACAGTAAACACTATAGGTGTTATTAAAAATTTGAATCTTACGCTACTTGCCTGTCCTAATTTTTCAATCCCACAAGATGTGTTCGTCATAGATTTGCCTCCATTTTTTGCTTTATGCATGTCTAGGGACTTCACAACTAAAATTGGAGGGTATTTATCTTCAGATTGGTCCCATATGCTTTTTATTACCAGGTATGGTACTAAGGTAACTATAACCTCTGAGTCCCTTGTCAAGGATCACATTGAGCTTTATGTGCCATCTGCTGTTAATGTTAATTCTGTTGTTTTGGAGGATACTGAATTTGCTTCAGCACAAGAGTTACAAGTTGTGAGCCTACCTGAGGTGCTTCTGAATGAATGGGCAGCTGAGAACGTGATTGATAATCCAAATGAGCTTATTCAAGATGTTGGTCTGGGCAATTATGTATTGCACGAAGCTGGGACAGAAATGCCAAATCTTGAAAGAAGTGCAGAAGGTCAGTTTGAGCAGCAGAATGAATTATGGGAGATGCATTTTGATGGTTCTAGAAGCAACAATGGAGCTGGAGGAGGTGCAATGCTTGTATCTCTGCAAGGTGATAGGTATTATTCTGCTTTCCGTTTTTCTTTCGCGTACTCTAATAACACTGCTGAGTATGAGGGCCTTGTTCAAGGTCTTGAGTGGGCAAGGAAGAGAGGAATAATCCGCTTGAAAGTTTATGAGGACAGTGAGTTAATTGTCAATCAAATAAGAGGCCTGAATGTTGCTAAAAATAACACACTAAAGTCTTACAGAAACAGAGTGTGGAATGTGATTGAGGAATTTGATGCCTTTAACTTAGTATCTATTCCAAGGAACCAGAACAAGCATGCTGATAGGCTTGCAGCCATTGGAGCACAGTTTGATATTCCAGTTGACATTAGAAAAGAGAAAGTACAGCAGTATGTGAAAGTTGTGGTCAGGCCATCAATTCCTGATAACAACATTCACTTGCAGGTTTTTGACAGCGATGAACAGATTCTATCTTTTTTACTCGAAGAAGATCAGCTCTCCATGGTGAATCAAGCAAAACTTAAGCAACAGTATGATGATCAAGTCATACAGCTGAGGACAAATAAGCTACCCAAAGGTCTTGTTACCTTAGAGTCAATTTTTAGTACTGACGATCAGCTTAAAAAGGGTAAAGCTGGCTTGCAAATCAAAGAAGAACATTGTGAAGAGCTGGAGAATTTCAAAGGTAAACTCCTTAAGGTAGGCAAAATTTGTTCACATGAAGATAAACAATCTTTTGTTGCCTTATGCCAAGAATTTTATAATGTGTTTGCTTGGGAATACTCAGATTAAAGGGTTTGATACCCATATTGCTCAGCACACAATTGAGTTAGAACCTAATGCTAAGCCAGTAAGGCAGAAACAAAGGCCCTTGAATCCTAAGCTTGAGCCCTTAATGATTAAAGAGCTGACCAAACTAGTTGAGGGGGGTATCATCTTTCCTATTAAGCACACTTGATGGGTTTCTAACCTTGTGCCGGTTAGGAAGAAAAATGGTGAAATAAGACTTTGTGTAGACTTTAGAGACCTTAACAGGGTATCTTTAAAAGATCATTATCCCTTGCCATCTATGGAACAAATTCTTCAAGCTGTTGCTGGATCAGAAAGGTTTTCTCTCCTGGATGGATATTCTGGTTATAATCAAGTGCTGGTTAAAGAGGAGGATCATTTCAAAATTGCTTTTACAACTAAGTGGGGCACCATGGCCTACAAGAGAATGCCTTTTGGTTTATCAAATGTTGGTGCCACCTTCCAGTGTGCCATGGATATGGCATTTCGGAATTTAATTCAAAAATGTCTGCTAGTTTATCTAGATGACATAACTGTATATTCAAAAAATGCAAATGAACATTTGTCACATCTCAAGCAAGTTTTTGAAAAATGTAGAGTATGGAATATCTCTCAATCTGACGAAGAGTATTTTTGCAGTGCATGAAGGTAAGTTGTTAGGTCACATAGTGTCAAAAGATGGAATTACTGTTGACCCTGAAAGAGTCAAAGCTATACTTGAGTTGCCATTACCCAATCACAAGAAAGGTCTGCAGAGCTTTTTGGGCCGAATCAACTTTCTCAAAAGGTTTATCCCTGATGTCACAAACCTACTACAACCTTTAACAGCTATGTTAAAGAAAAATGCAGTTTTCAGCTGGACAAAAGATGCCAAGAACAATTTTGAGACAATTAAGGAGGCCTTAGCAGCAGCTCCTACGCTGGTAATTCCCATTTTTTCTAAATATTTTATTCTGTATGCTTATGGTAGCACAAGTAACATCTCTGCAGTGTTAGTGCAAAAAAATGAAGAAAATTTAGAGCAGCCAGTAGCCTTTTTCAGTCAAGGTTTGGCTGATCATGAACAGAAGTATTCCTTTGTGGAGAAGCATGTTCTTGCCGTCATAAGAAGCCTTAAAAAATTCAAACCTTTAATCTCTAATAATAAAATTCATGTCATGGTTGCACACCCAAGTGTCAAGGAATTTTTGCTGGGTAAAGATCTGAATGAAAAAAGAGCAGGGTGGATCACTAAGGTTATGGAATATGATGTGGATATCAGGATTACCAAATTGGTTAGAGGTAAAGGTCTCTGTGAACAGCTTGCTACAGGGTCAAAAATGAATTAGGAAAGGATGCTGTGTTTGCTAATACAAATGAGTTTCAGAATGCTCAAGATGATGTGCCTGTGATAACAACCAGTTGGGTTCTAGACATGACCCATTTTTTACAAACTGGTGAGTGTCCACCAAGTTTAGACAGACCTAAACGAAGATACTTTAGACTGCAGTCCATACCATATGTGCTGGTGAACAATGTTCTTTTCAAAAAAGATCTGAACGGTGTTCTATTAAGATGTATTCACAGTGATCAGATTGAGAAGGTACTTCATGAGTTTTATGATGGAGCTGCAGGAGGTCACTTTGCTCCCAGAACTACCGCATGGAAAATAATGAGAGCTGGTTACTACTGGCCCAACTTATTTAAGGATGCTTATGCATGGTCAAGAAAGTGTGTCAAATGCGCTCTATTTTCAGGAAAGGAAAAGCTGCCTGCTATGCCTCTACATCCAATTCAAGTGGAGTAGCCCTTCAGGAGATGGGGCATCGACTTTATTGGGCCGATTAATCCACCATCTAGTACTGGTCACAAGTGGGTGCTCACTGCTACAGACTATTTCACATGGTGGACAGAAGCGATAGCTTTGAAAGAAGCAAAAGAGTCTTCAGTTTTGAGATTTTATGAGGATATAGTCACCAGATTTGGAGTTCCTGACTCTATCATATCTAATAATGCTCTTGCATTTGTGGGTTTGAGGGTAGCTGATTGGGCCGTTAAACATGGCATTCGTTTGAATACATCCTCCAATTATTACCCTCAGGGTAATGGTTTAGCTGAAAGCACAAACAAGAATCTCATAAGAATTATCAAAAGAACAATGGAGGATAATCAAAGGGCTTGGCACATTAATTTAAAGTATGCACTTTGGGCAAACAAAGTGACTCCTAAGAGGTCTATTGGTAATTCACCATACATGTTAGTCTATGGCAAAGAGGCAAGATTGCTTTTGTCTGTGGAGCTTCCAGCTCTTGACATTATACATCAGTTGGAGATGTTTGAGCAACAAGACCCAATGTCCATCAGATATGCAGAACTCATGGAGCTTGAAGAATCAAGGGGCAAAACAATGAAAGCTTTGGAGTATCATCAGCTCCAAACTAAGAGAACTTTTGACAAGAAAGCTACAGCAAAAAAATTTAAAGAAGGCGATATTGTGCTCAAATGGGACGTTCTGAAAAGAAGGCCAGGCCATCACACCAAGTTTGACCACATATGGACGGGTCCCTTCATTATCAAAGGCTGTAAGGAACACAATGCTTACCAACTGGCCACAACAGAAGGTGAAGTACTTCCTATCCCAGTCAATGGGATACACCTCAAACCATGTTTTCAGGTCTAATGGAGTTCCTCTATTGTACATATTAGTTTAGGTTTTATGTTTCCATAGTGCTTCTGCACTTTAGTTTAGTCGTTGTTCAACTCCCTAAGTGCTATCCCAGCATAGTTAGGTAGTTTCCTTCTTTCAGTTTCTCCTGTTTTGTCGTTTCGGCAACCTATTGTGTCCTTGAGTTACAAGTGAGTTACAGTCCTGTGCAAAGTTGATGTTTTAATTTTTTTGAGCTTCCTACTGACTCCATGCCCAATGGACAAGTTTTGGTTACTGGTTTCCTTGTTCAGCAGGCAAACATCCAGCAAAGGTCGCCAAAAATGTTGCCCGATTTTCACCTACGGGCTCAATCAGGCAAGATAAATTGTGTTTCAAGTGTTCATAAAAGCCAAATGGGGACATTGTTGTGCAGGATTAAATCATACATCTGATGCTAGGTTGCAGGGAACTCAGTTGAAGAGCCTGCCTTAGTCAAGTTCGGCATGAAGATTCTCTAAGGAGAGAGTCGCCAAGACCTTCCAGACGTCTCACCAACTAGAGGGGGGCCTTGCTGAGTGGAGGCATCATCTCCATAACGTCTCGCCGATGAGTTGTGGTCTCACCGAAGCAGGATGCCTTCGGCGTATGTGTGGGGGTTTCGCTGGGAGGTCTTACCGATGGGGTGAGGTCTCGCCGAAATGAGGCGGCACCGGCAAAGGAAGCAAGCTTCACTGAAGCGTCTCACCGAAGACAAAAAGGTCTCTCCGACTCTAAAGGCTCTCGGCGTAGGAGTTGAGTTCGCTGAAATGTCTCGGCGATGAAGAGTCTTCCCGAGTGAAATGAGCCTTCGCCGTCGGCACAAGGTTTTTCCTTCGGCATGAAGTACCGGCGACTAGCAAAGGGGTCTCGGCGAAATGAAGTGGGCTTGGGTAAACAAGTGGACTTCGTTGTAATATCCCGGCGACGGGTATGATGTCTCCCCGACAGAGACAGAGGGAGCCCGATGGGAGTTCTCGCCGAAGCAAGGTGGTTTCGCCATGAGGCCACGCCGACGGATCAGGTCTTGCCGAAATGGGTTAGCTCGACAAGTCTTGCCGTAGCGAAATGAAACCACCAAAGGATCTTTCCCTCGGCGTAGTGTCTTGCCGACTAACCGTCTCTCACTGAAAGAAATGTTGAGCTCAGGTAAGAGCGGAATGCATTCGGGGTAGCATCAATAGGCTCTTGCCGATATGGTTCGTAATGATTGAGCTCGGGGAGACTCCAGGAGGAAGTTTTACACTCGGTATGATGTCTTCCCGACAGGTTGGGGTCTCGGCGACATCTTGTGCATCGGTCTGACTCCTGAGAGCTCGCCATCATGTCTGGCCGAAAATGATTGTCTCGTCGATGCCATTCTGTGACATAGATATGACTCTTGGGCTCGCTATGAGCTCTTGCCGATCGTCATGCGTTATGCCGAAAGCTGCAAAATGGTGTAATCGCATCGATGAGACATTTCCAATGTCTCACCGAGATGCGATGTTGATGAGGCGACCTTTAACCCTTTGGGAATCCTACACGGAGCGTGTTCAACCAACCAGAGGAGGCCAGAGACGAACCATTGACGATTTGACTGATTGGTCCCCTCGGTGAAAAGGATCAGCGGAGCAAAGGCAACATGGATCTGCTCTGAGAGATTGGCATTAATGATAATGCCTCAGGAGCGTTCGAAGTAGCTCGACGAAGAGATTTGAGAGAGACACGAGGACCAGAAATGAATGCGGTAGCTGCAAAAGATGTGAAGGCTTCTCCTGAGAGCAACTCCACACCGACATGGACACGAGGATGCAGCATTAATTTCATCAAAAAGATCTATGGGCAGATCTTTGTGGTCAGATATTTTGTAAGCCCTAAGGGGCCGATATCTTTTGGTATATAAGGCATTTTTTTTGCCTTTTGTAGAGAGTTCGGATAATACATTCAAAGGAGTTAGTGATTTTTAGCAATCCTCTCTCAGCTGATGTATGCTTTGTAACTCACTTCGATTTTGGAATATAAAGTACAGAGTTTACCTTGGCCACTGTTGATGTTTCAGATTTTCATCTTGTTCTTGCAAAGTGTTGTGTGTTTCAGGTTAATGATCAAGTTATCTTGTGAATTTCTTTCATTCCTTTATAACTTCATCTGGTGTTTTCATGCCTTCCTTTGTAAAAAGCACTATTAGATGAATCATAAACTGTGTTTATATAATCACACATAGATTCTAATCTATGAAAATCTTTTCCTTTTTTGAAAAAGTGTGTGAATCAAATTTGTTTGTGATATATTAATGCAAAGCTTACAGAATTTGATGTGTAACCTTATGGTCATCAACAATTTCTAAGTGTAGTCTAAGTATTCCATTGATCTCATCAGTTTGGTATATCACCATAGTTTAGTTTTATTTTTATGCTTTCTTTCTCCCTTTCCCTTTACAGAATCAGTAGTTTAGATGATATCCAAAGGAATCCGGCCTTCTCCGGAGGTTCATTTCAGCTTCAGGTGACCCACAGCCTTGAAATGATCCCATGTTTCTCTAGAAAGCTCAGTTTTCGTAACTTTGCATAGAGTGCATTTCTAGGTGACAACAATACCCTTTGTTGTTATTTCGATACCCATGACTATTTTCTTGATGATGTCCTTGGTGGGTATCCTGATGATGCAGAGGATTACTCTGGTATCCTCGATTGGCACCTTGATGTGCCTGATAATTCTTTAGCATGGACTGCATCTGATTATTTTGGTTTCTGAGGTAGGTCACCTCAGTTGACAGCCTTTTCATCTGTTCTACTAACTCTTTCATTTCTTCTTTCTCCTCTTGAGTCCTAGTTGGTGGCACTGTTTTCTGGAGATAAATAGGCTGTGTTGCTGGAGTTTGAGACAAAGGAGTCCCGGGATGGAGAACTAACTGATTGGATGGTGCTTGTATCTGGTTGACCGGCTGAGGAATTCGATTCAATGCTAGAACCTGCTGGTTCCATGTTGAGCCAAGTGTCTGCATCTGATTATTCGTCGTAGCTAGGCCAGTGTATAGTGAGGGCCCAGTTATGTTTTTCCCTAAACCTTGCCTCACTTCAACAACCTTAGCATAAGCTTGATTCATATTAGCCGGAGTGGGGTCGGATTTCACGAACATTGCAGTCAAGGGATCCAAGGCCGAATAGTAATTTTCTCTGGCATCAGCAATAAGATAGGGAGTGCGTAGCCTTGTGGGAGCCTTCTGAAATTTATTGTTAAAGGCATGGATGGGCTCTTTGTCCTGTCTTCTCACTTCTGTAAACTGGCAGAAAAGCTCCACGGGAGTAATAGGCATACCAAACTTTCCAATGAAGGCCTCCTTCATCTGCTCCCATGACCTTATTGATCCAATTGGCAAGTGAATGAACCAGTGATGAGCTTCTTCTCCCAAGGAATATGGAAAGAGTCTGCAAGCCACGTTCGCATATGCAATCTGCCTATTACGTAGGTGATCTTCGAACATCTTGACGTGGTCCTCGGCAGTACGGTTAACATCATTGACCTGGAACTTAGTGCAAAAATGCTTTGGATTCTTCGGCATGTCATGGTAATCAGCAAACTCTAGTGGAGAGGGATTAATAACCAACCAAGTAGCACCATTTGGAGCTGGTTGACCTCCTGGTTGAGCCATTACTTGAACTGGCTGTCGCCTCTGATAAACGATAACTTGGGCTGGTTGTTGTTGAGGTACAGTAGCCTGAATTGGTTGTTGTTGTGGTTGTTGCTGAACAAACACTGGAACTTGTACTTGTCTTGGTTGAGCAAATCTCGAAGCACTAGGTGGAGTTCTGAACAAACTTGAAATTTCTTCTCTGCTTTCTTCACTCGACTGAACCCCTTCGTTTGACAATAATTCTTCACTTGACTTAGCCTCTTTACTTGAATGACTTTCCTTCTTTCTCCTTGCTGTTGCAAGTAGCTCTAACTCTACGAACTCTTTGGATGAACTAAGAGTGGACCTCGGGATTTTTTTCAACTTATCAAGCGAGAACGAACTAATACGATCCAGGATGTAGCTGATTACTGGCGAGGTGCGGAAGCTGGAGCAAGTGGTTGTCTTTGATTCAACAAATCTCTTTAGATAGCAACTTGAATCTTAATAGCCTTCTCTTCTTCTTCCTCCAACACGAAGCAAGTTCGCATATACTCAGCGTAGCTCCTCTTTGTTCTCCACACGAGATTGTTCAAACCTAAGAGGATGTCTTCTTGATCGTCGTTGAATCCCAAATTCGGCTGCAGCGTTGGAAAAATCTCTCTATGCAGTAGCACCATCTTGATTTATGATAATTTTTTCTCCAACAATTTTCTCTTCTGATGAAAAATCCCTTCTTTACTTCAACGTGGTTGTTAACTACAAGGATCCTTGGAAAGGCCCTCCTTCTAGCGCTAGTTCCTGTCGATGTGATTTTTGTGACTGCACCAATCAGCAAAACAAAGTATCTGAAGGCTACTCCATTCTCTCTTGATCAAAGAATTTCGTGCACTAAGATTGCAAGAAAGATCGCACATTCAACTCCAAGGTTCCAAAATGCTATGGAATACCCTCAATTGGTTCGTTGTGATATGTTGTTTACACGAGGGGACTTACACAATTGTTCAAAAGGCTTGCGGTTGATAGCAGGTTAATGATTTGAAGGGGATTTTTTGTGCGTTGCGAATGATTTGGCTATGAGGTACGTGTTTCCTACAACTGACCAGAAATATACTGAATTCAATGGCTGCAGGGATTAGAAAGTTTATACTCTATCTAAAGGCGGGATACGGGATCAATTCCAAAAAACTTCAACCAGACTCTGCTTCGCCTCACGTTGGACAACCTACACAAAGCCAATGCAATCTTCAAGGGAGTGGCAAGAGATTTTCAAGTCGTAATTTGGCATCAAGACACCATCAAGACAATGCATGCCAAGACGTAAATCACAACTGGAGTTAAGCTTGTAAAATTTTCCAGTTGACCACACAAGGCAAACTTTTCGTCAGCAAGCTGCTAGTGGTATGGATTAAAACGAAATTGCCTTGATTAACACCACAAGTCCACAGCTAACATCTACTTGCATGAAATGAAAATTATGCTACTTTAAACTACTTTACGCTACTTGAAGTAGAAGGGGTGAAGAAATCTCGCTAGCTATTATAACAAAGACGAATTTCACCATCAATGAAAAGATCTTTTATTATGATAGTTTCCACAACAATCTCTTACAAAGTTTTCAAAGGAAAACTTTCCTTCTCCTCCAAACTATGCTATGCTAAGCTACATAGCTACACTTATCAGTCTCTCTGCTCTAGTCTCTAGTTTGATGTCTAATCTAATTCTAATGAGTACAAATGACGGGGGATGCCCCTTTTATAGATAGCCCAGTCCAATGGACGGCTCAGATTACAATCAAATGAATGGCTCAGATTAAGCCACCTCAGCCCTAACCCTAAAAACAGACAAAATGGGGAGTGGTACAATAAATGAATCAAAAGATTTCCACTCACTTCCAAAATAGCAAAGGCAATTAATGCCCAAAATCAGTCCTCCAAAAGGTCATCATCCAGAAGAGCCTTTTCGTTCTCCTTCTCCCTGGCTGCAAAATCAACAAATCGGGCGAGCACAGCCTCAACCTCCTAAACTAAGATCGGCAGAATGTGATCAAGCTGAAATTCCAACACCGTAACTGACTGCCCATGCCGTGTGCAAGATTTTCTCCAGGCAACTAAAGCATCCTGTGTATTCTGAATCAGGCTGGAGAAAGTCGAAATATTTTCAAAGTCATCCTGCACAAAGGTCTTCACCTCCAAAAAGAAAGGTGGCAGCCTACTCCTCAACCCATCAGTAGTCACATCATTATAATTCAGCCGCCTAGCAAAGATCGCCTCCAAGGTGTTCAGGACTCTATCAATAATGTTAGTCATAGCCTTCCTGGCTCTGGCTGAATCCGCTTGTGCTACATCAAAGAATCCACGGCCTGTGACTACTAAAGAGTACCATCCGGTAAAATCGTACCAATCACCCTCCTGAATAACTCCTCCATCAATCAACATTTGCAAGGGAGTATGAATTAAGGCCTCCAAACATTGAATAACCTTGCTCTGATAGACATGAGCATCACCCCAGGCCTGATCAACTGCCTCCATCCGTGCCATAATGACGGAAGCTTGCTAATAAGCATGAGCAAGATCTTCCATGAACTTTTGTCTCAGCACGAACACCTGCGACCCATTTGTCTGCCTCCTGTGCCATTTTTCTCAAATCTTCCAAGCCACTAACTAATGCTCTAGATAACTCGACTTGAAGCTCAAATATTGGAATCTTCTGCCCACAAGGACGAGACAAATGTTGCATATAACTTATAAACTTCTTATGCTCTTTCTTCAATTTCTTATACTTGCATTCAGTCCGAAGCAATCTGTCCTTAAGCGCCTGATAGGAGTTGTCACACTCCTCAATGATCTGCATGCCTGTGGGCCGACCTAACTCCATGGTTGTGATCATATAATTTTCTGGCACTGCTTCATCTCAATCACAATCAACCCTTGGCACACCTATGTGAAGGGTGCGAGAGCCATCCTCATCTGTTGAGATCTTTGAAAACTTCCTAGCTCTCTTCTTGGGTGGACGTGCATTGATCCTACTCAAAAACTCCTCCGTCTCTACCGCTGGATCAGCCTCTTCACTGGGGCTCCTTCTCATTCTATCTCTAAGCCAATCAGGTACCACCTGCTGTATATCAAACGGCTACTCATCTCTTGCTTCTTCCTAACAGACTTCTTCTCTAACTTCATTCTGGCGAGGCTCATTGGCCTATAAGGGCTGAGTATCTCCTAAAATTGCATCATCCTCTAGAACCGCCTCAAGCTCATGCTAGAAGTGCGTATTGTTGTGACCTTTTTCACACATCGCCCCATTCAAGATGGGGACCCCCTGATTTTTGCTCCGTTCCGGTCTTTTGGCTTGGGTTTTCTTCTCTCTCTCGCTCTGTCTCTTTTCTGGTGTCTGCCTTTCGAGGGGTTGCGCCCGTCAGTGAGTTTAAACGTGAATTTGGCCAAGTCCCAAAATTAGGGTTTCATTTTTCCGGTCAGTTTGGGGCAAATAAAGTGAGTAAATTGAAAATTGAATCTAACGTTGTCAGCATCCAGCATGGTTTCCAGCCAATTTTCATCATATTCCAGGTACTTACTACTTTTAGTAAGTGTGAAATTCGGGGCAATTCGTCAACTATTTTGAGATTCCGACAAGCACAACACATTCAGAGCGTATTAGGTGTCGCGTGCAAAATTTGAGCGAAAACGATAACTTACTATTTTAGCAACGGCTTCCGACGAATTTCGGGGTCCGATGCGAGATTTCTTTGCATGTCCGGATATTCCTTCGGGTTTTTCGAGACCTTTGCGATGGTATAACATGCAAGACGAGGTGACCACTTTCGGATTCAGCCTTCCGAGGCTATTTTTAGGGTTTGCATGTCGGGGTTTCTTTTGCATGTCAGGTGATTCCTGATGGGTTTTTCGAGAGCTTCGCGATGGTGTGACATGCAAATGAAGATTCTCACTCAGTAAGGAACTTGCTATTCTTAGCAGGTGTGTCCCGGCAGCCGCCTCCCAGCAGTTCAGATTCACGAGCTAATCGCAGAGTCACAGAAACGAAGGGAAACAGAGTTCATTTGATACGCATGCAATGCAAATTAGGGTTTCCAACTTCGGAGCCTAAAAATAGGCATCAAAGGTCAAAATCTTCAAAATCCGGTGTAAACCACCGCGATCAGCGTTCTTCAAGCTATCTGCTGGTGAAATTTCGAGTCAAACGGAGCACTTACTATTTATAGTAAGTCGATTTGGAAACTGGCTAAAAATAGTAAATCAGTTGCATGCGTCAGTGTCAGCAGTAAGGTCACGTGGTGAGGATCGCCTCATTCAAATTTCAACTCGATCGGAGCTTGGGAGCTATCAGAAACATGAGCTTACTATTTATAGTAAGCCACCTTCAGAAACAGGCTAAAAATAGCATGGTGACTAAAAGTGGCAGTGCCGACAGGTTGATAAGGTTATGAAGAAGCTATGTTTAAAATTTCAGGCCATTCTGAGCTTCAGAAGTGCAAATTCAGAGAACTTACTATAAATAGTAGGGCACGTAAACTGGCAAAAGATGATGAAAATTTGCCTAAGTCTGGAACTTCATCCAGCAGGCATAAGGAAATGCGCCCAGCTAGTAAGGAAGCATAAAAAGAATTCTAAGTATGGCGTTCATCCTGCTCAGGGGTCCAAATGCGCCCAAAAGAAGAAGGAAAGCTCAGAAAAGTTGAAAAAATTTCTAAGTATAAGAAATCCGCCACCACCCTCAAAATGCGCCCAAGATGCAAGCTTATCCTTCACAGGGGATGAAATGCGCCCAAAGTTGTAGAGGGTCAAAGCAAAGTCAAACATTTTCATCCTTCCCCCTAGGCAAAATGCGCCCAAACAGGGCCATGTGAAGACAAAAAAATAGAAGGTGAAGAGTCACCCAAGGACGTTGGAGAAGGTTATCCACCAGCTACATGAAAATTTGCCCAAATTTGAAAGAAGAGTCAACAAGTCAACAAGCTCGTCCTCCATCAAGTATAAAATGCGCCAAGTTTGAAGAGAGTCAAAGCAAAGTCAAAGATTTCGTCCTCCTCCATAGGCAAAATGCGCCCAAACTTGTGCATGTCAAGACAAAAAGGGTGGAGTTGAAAGGTCATCCAGTGGATAGGCTCAAATGCGCCCATGTTTGGATAGTAAATGGTGAATAAGGGTGGTAATTGAGGTGAAAATTTTGCCAAGGCGTGGTAAATTCAAGGTGAAAGCTAGGCGTTATCCTCCATCATGTGTAGAATGCGCCCAAGGTGGTGGGCCTTAGAGAAAATTGCTAGGCATGTGTGTTGGGCGCCTAAAGCCTAAAAGTGTTAGAAAATTGCCTAGGCGTGATTTTAAATCCCTCTTCAAATGCTATATGCGCCTAGAGTGAGGGGAGTTATAAGGTGTTAAAATATTTTCTAAGGTGGTGAAGGCAAAGTGGCTAGGGCGTGATTTTAAAATCCTCCCAAGTATGTTAGGCGCTTAAGGTGATTTTAAAATATCTTGAAGGCGTTGAAATATTTGAAGGTGGTGGAAATAAAATGAAGTGTGCTAGGCGCCTCAAGTAGAAAAGTAAAATATTTTCTAAGTGTTGGAGAAGTTGCCTAGGTGTTGGGTTTTTAAATAAATATTTCCAAGTGTGAAGTGTGAAGTGAGCAATGACAGTGTGCTAGGCATGGATAGAATTTTGCCAATTAAAGTTGAAATTTCCCAGCACCGGCAAGTGAGCAAATAAAATTTTCTAAGGAAAATTCTCAACGTGAGATAATTTAAATATTTCCTAAGGCAAATTATTTTCCCTTGGAAAATACGCCTAGAGCCTCAGGGTGGTGGAATTTTCTCAGAGCACGAGCAGGACTTTTTCAGTGACGAAGTCAGGGATGATGATAATGCAAGATGAATTCAAGTTCTTCAGTCAGAGCAACACAAAGTAATCACAGGCGAACAATGAATTTAAAGTGATGGAAATAATATTTTTAAGGTTCAAAATTCGAAAAATTAAATGACCCCGTTCGTTGGGTACCCATGGATTCGAGGCGTTCTGAAGAAAATTCGCTTCTGGGTACTGAACATTTGCAATGGTGGATGGATTTCCAAGTCTTTCAAACCTCGCCAACACTCTTTCAGTGAAGAATTTAATCAGTGCTCAAATTGTGAATTTTCCTAAGGGAGAATTTTAAATTTTCTAAGGCAAAAATGAATAAAATGTGTTTTCAAAGTGAATTTCCTTCGAACGATGAATCTGAAGTGAGTTGCTTAGATAATCTTGATCAAATTCTTTAAGGATGGATTTTTCAGAGCAGAGGAGGAGTTAAATTCAAATTCCAGTAATAGAGCTCCGGCTGGTGGATTCAAAAAGATGATTTAAATTAAATTTTTCGAAAAGGAATTCAAAGGATGCCAGTCAAAGTCAAGTTTCTAGAAGAATAATATTCCCGACGACTGGAGACAAGTGTCAGAAACACCAGAGAGGGAAAATTCGAATTCTTGAAGTGGAGTAGTGGAGTTTAATGGCACTGGCTAAAATTAACTTCTTCTAGAATTCGAATTTTAGCTATAAAATGAGCAAGTTTTTCACTTGTTTTCACAGCTGAAGAAGTCGAACTTGCTCTGAGAGTGAAGTGTTGCAGTAAACTGTTGCTGGAGAGCTTGAAGGAATTCGAATTTTGCTGAGGAATTGAGTTTGCTGAAGAGGCGCACTTGAGAGTTGATCAAATTTGCAGTTAAAGGAGGTACGCCTTGAGTTGGCTTGTGCTGAAAGCTGAAGGAGGGACGCCTTGAAGTGAAGTGCCATTGCTGAAGTAGAAGTGCGCATTTGGTGGTTGGAGAGTTTGAAGTTGCTGAAAGCTTGTGCTGAGAGGTACGACTTTGCTGGTGAAGCTTAATTCATTGTTGTTGATGAAGTTGAAGTTGCCAGTTGAAAGAGTGGACGCCTTGTAGTGAGTTGAATCGTTGAGAACTTAAAAGGCACGAACTTGCTAGTTTGCTGATTGCTGGTTGCTGATACGAAATTATTGAAATTGCTGATTGCTGATAGTGAAGTAAAGTCATCAAAGTCCACTTAGAAATCTGTTCTAAGTGTTGGAATTCGAACTTATTCAAGAGAAGAAGCTGAGGTTTGCAAACACGAGAGTTATTGCAGCTTCTAGAATTCGACTGCAGCCCCTATACAATGCCTTATTTTATTAAATTTAATTGTTGATGAATGTTTGTTATGTTGCAGATGGCTGAAGCGAGGACAACCGGAAAGGACAATGGTGCCTCAAGACAAGCAGTGATCAAGAAGCTGAGCAAAACATTTATGCCGGAGTCGAAGTTTATTTCAAAGCTGGGCAAGTTGACGGACACTAACCTGGGCTCTGTCAACTTGGAGACCTTCAAGAACCGGATGTTTGGAATTGGAAGTCATCGGGCTTCGGTCACTTCGCACAACATCGTCCGAAGTGGACTATATGCAGCTGCTGGTTTTCCGCCAGCCATACAGTGTTCGGAGCTGATAATGGAGTGCGCTAATTGCTACGAGAAGGAACACCGGTCGATCACGACACCAGATGGCCAAGTGCTTGCCAACCTTACTCCGGCGGCCATTGGTGAAGCTTTCGGGATCCCGGTGCACAGGAACATGATTTACAAGTCCAGAGAACGGGTTGAGCGGATGTATGCTTCCACATTCGAGAGGTGCATGGACACAATTAACACCCACTGGATGACCACTCCTAAGCCTTCTCGTACGAAGTTGCCGAAACAGATCATAGCGGAGGACCTGAAACAAGAATACTGTGATCTTATCATGATGTTGAGCAGGGTTGGTGGTTGCCCACAGTCCTACATTTTTGAGCCTTGGATGTTTTATTACATCAACCTGGTGCTAGAAGGCAAGGATTATGTCAATTGGGCTGAGATGATCAGCGATAGTATACATGAGCAGCTCCTGAGCTTGAGGAGGACTAAAACGTTTTACATGAGCTCCTACCTTATTTATATGTTGGCACGAATGACGAGGTACAGGGGGATCTCTTACAAAGAGCCTGTTGGATGCGGCTCTCATCAATTCAAAATCCATGAGGCATGTACACCGTTGCACCTGTCAAGTACAACCCACTACAAACGTGTCAACGATTCATTCACCATGTACATCACGAGGCTGCTTCAGGAGCGGTTACACCACAGAATCTCTAGAGATGCCCAGGAGCTGATTGAGAGGTATGGGTGCTGGTTTATTCAGTTTCCGAGATTTTCATACATTAGGCTGCAAGGTTTTTCCTCGTATCCTTATAGGCTGCCTAAGTACCCAACAGATAAGATATTGATGCTAGAGATATCTAGACAGTTGCTTGCCTTTGATAAAATCCAAAAGAAGAAAAAGAAGGGAGGGATAGAATTTCCAATTGTGATGGGCAACTCGGATGAGGTGTGTCCTTCGATACAGGCAGCTAGAGAAGCTGAAAGTGAGCTTCAATTTTACCACTTCTCATATCATACAAGCCGACAGCACTACGACCCACACCATAACATCAATTGGGTTCTGTCGGAGGAGTTCAAACATAAGGCCACCATAGAAGATTATTGGGCTGATGCAGTTGATGAGGTTGAAGTAAGGAAGAGAATGTTTTCTCGGTTGCCAATTACTCTGATCAGGGAGTGTGAGGTTGTTCCAGTTTCGGACCAGGTCAATGAGGATATGGATGTTGTGCATCCAGATTATGCAGCTGTTCGAGATACTCCACTTCCACCTATAGATTGGTCAGAGCCCGAGGTTGCTGATTTAGATACTCTCTCTATCCCAGTCATGACATTCACCAGGGCATGGGTTGATAGACGGGTGAACAGATTGAAAAGTAGGTCAATTGCTTTGACTTACAACTTGATGGGAGATCACAGGACGCCCACCACAGGAAGAAAGAAACAGATTACACGGGGTCCAGAGCCCAGGAAGAAGGAAATAGTTCAGCCAAAGCCTCCACGAGTCACAGTGGCAACACCCTTGGAGACACGTTCTCCAAGCATTCAGGAGGTGTCTTTCTTTGCTGATCAGAGAATTGCAGTGAATCAGGTACCGGTAGTACAAGATGATATTCAGCCTCCACGGAGGGAGTCAATTGGCCAGAGTGCCAACGTACCTGTTAGGATTGATCAGCAGGATGACGAGGGAACCATTACTGACCCTCGGTTTCAGCAGGAATTAGAGGAGGCCATGAACGATGGTGATGATGATGATATAGTGTCAGGTGATACTCAGCCACTTGAGGACGATGAGCCTCGCCAGAATGAAGAAGAAGTTGAACAGGTTAGAGAAGTCGAGGCACAGGAGCAGCAGCCCTTCGATATACAGTATGAGGTGCCCGATTGGCTTAAAGATAGAATGAGGAGAAGCCCTAGTGAGGAAATTGATCCAGTAGTTGAGATGGAGGAATTCTTGAACTGGATCAGTGCACCTCCACCAAAGAAGAAGGCAAGGAAATTTTCGAAGATATCCACTGAAGAGGATGGCTCTCGTACTCTTCACGTTGCTGTCCCACGAGTTGAGTGTGACCGGAATGAAGCAGTTCCTGAAAATTATGTGGTCACCACTTTGGACTTGGGATGCCCTACTGGTGCTCAGATTGTTGAGGAATGTGATAACTCCTTCCTTGCCCTCAAGGATAGATTATTCAAAAAAGAAGGGAAGTATAAGAAGTTGAAACGAGAACACAAGGCCTTAGTTGGATATGTACAGCAGTTGTCTCGTTCTCGAGGGCAGGATGTACCAGTGATAGAGCCTCCGGCAGATGTACCTAGAGAGTCGATCAGCGGCTTGGTAGAGTTGGGAAGGATGGCACAGGAGGCAGATAAATGGGTCACAGGAGTACGTGCTGAGACGGAGAAGTTTATGGAGGATCTTGCTTTTGCTTTTCAGCAAGCCTCTAATATTTTAGCACGGATGGAGGCAGTGGATCATGCTTGGAGCGATGCCTCTATCTATCAGAGTAAGATTATCCAGCGTCTTGAGGTATTGAGGCATGTGCCATTAGATTCTTTGATTGATGGAGGAAGTGTCATTCGAGGCCGAATGACCCGATGCTGTATTCTCTAGGTGGTATTCGCCCGGCGATCCACGGGCGTGGCTTCTTCGATCGCCGCAGTGGATTCAGCGGGATACATAAAACTATAGCCAATATCATAGATGGGTCGAATACTTTTGAGGCCATGTTGCTGTTGTTCATCCGGATGAGATAAGTGTTGATAATTTGAGGGGTTTGCTGGTGCCTTTCTTTGCAGATGTTAAGACCTTTGTACAAGATGATTTCGAGAATACTTCTACTTTCTCCACTTTGATCCAGAACACGCAGGATTCCTTGGTTGCATGGAGAAAGTCTTGTACAAGGCATGAGCATTGATCCGCGGTGTTAGAGTTTGATTAGATTGTGTTCCACGATTTCAGTTCCCGAGGAGGTTGAGGCGTGCCATGATTTATTGAGTTGTGATCGAGGAGAGAAGGCAAATAGGAGCAGCACTCTTGGGCGAGGATCTTCTAGAAGACTGAATATGAGGCATTTATTACCTTTTTACTATTTTTGGGAGTGAGTAGAGATCTTTGATTCATTTAATGTACCACTCCCTATTAAAAGCGATTTAGGAGTTGGGAGCTGGTGGCACGATTACGGCCACTCTATTGATTATGTACTAGCCGTCTTTTGGGACTCGGCTAGCTATATAAAAAAGAGTCCCCTCATTTGTAAAGTAGGGTAGACATTGGAATAGTGAGCGGTAGACATTGAGAGGCAATAGCATTAAGTAGATATTGTAGCATTGTAGAGCATTTTGCATAATTTGGAGAAGAAAGTTTTCCCTTTGAAACTTTTGGGAAATTGTTGTGTAACACTTTTCATGATAATAGATCTTTTCATTGATGATGGAATTAGTCTTGTCATGAGCGCTATGAGTCTCTTCTTCCTTTCGTATCCAAGTAGCTTAATTTCATTCAAGTAACTTACTTTGGTGTGTGGTGTTTTATTGAGATAGCTTCGCTTGATTCCATACCACTAGCGACTTGTTGATGATAAGTTCGCCTTGTGTGGTCGACTAGAGGTTATTTTGTGTTTAACTTCAATTGTGATTTATATGCTTATATGCGTCGTTGTGATGGTGTATGCATGTTAAGTCATAATTTGAACATCTTTTGCTATTTCCCTTGAAGATTGCACCGATTTTACTTGAAGCTGTCCGACGTGAGGCTAGGTGAAATCTGGTTGAAGTCTATTGAGACGAAGCCCCACATGTCCTGCATTTAGAGTAGATTTAGTTTCTTAGGCCTTATACCCTTTACTTTTCCGCACATTTCTGATTAGTTTTAGGAAAACAAGCTCCATTGCCAAATCATACACGCAAGAATCCCCTTCAAAATCATACATTAGCTGCTAACTGCAAGAAATCTGAACAATTACGTAAGTCCCCTCGTAAGAACACAGCAATACACATCAACCAAACTGGGTCTATTCGCACTTAAGGAACCTTGGAGTTGAACGTGTGATCTATCTCGCAATCTTAGCACACAGAATACTTTGATCAAGAGAGAACAGAGTAGCCCTAAACTATTTTTGTTCTGCTGTTTGGTGCGGTCATAAAAAACACATCAACACGTATATGTAGCAGTTTCCTCATCTTCCTCCTGCTAATCATCTCTGATAGGTGCATTGACACTCTAGCCAACTGACTCTCTTCTTGGTCGTTGATTTTCCTCATGTAATTCCTGCTGCTGATTCAATGCATTTTTCTAATCAGCAAATAGTGAAACCTCCTGTATGCTTTGAGAACGTGTCTCCAATGGCGTAGGTGACTCTACCACAACTCTAGGAGGCTCCGGATGACCTGGCTTGTTGTGACCTTTTTCACACATCACCCCATTGCAAATGGGGACCCCCTAATTTTGGCTTTGCTTTTCGGTCGTTTTGTTGTTGTCTCTCTTTTCTACTGTCTGTCTTTTCGGGATGGGCCCGCCGTTGAACCTTAACGTGAACTTTTGGCCAAGTCTATAGAATTAGGGTTTGCATTTCTCGCGTCAGTTTGAAGTCAAATCATGTTTTGAATTGAAATCAGAGATTAACGTTGTTGTCAAGCTGCTTCCGGCAGGTCTCCACTGAAATTTCATCAGATTCCGGCAACTTACTATTTTTAGTAAGTGCGTAATTCCAAGTATTCTCTCAGCATTTTTTGAAATTCCGACAGTCACACTGCGTCCAGAGCACATCAAGCTACTCACAGGTTAAATTTGAGCTGAAACAGACAACTTACTATTTTTAGCAGTTCAACTTCCAGAGCCAATTTTAGGGCCTAGATACAGAGTTTGTCAACGCATGTCTGCATTTTCCTTCTGGGTTTTCAGAGACCTTCACGATGGTGTGACATGCAAAGTGAGATAACGACTTCAGAATTCAGCCTTTAGAGGCTATTTTTAGGGTTTGCATGTCAGGGTTTTCTTTGCATGTCAGGTGATTCTTTGTGGGTTTTTTGAGACCTACGCAGTGGTGCGACATGCAAAGCAGGATAATCACTCCTTCAACAACTTACTATTTTTAGCAGATACATTCCGACGGCCGCCTCCCGGCACTTCAGAATCACGAACTGATCGCAATGCAACAGAAACGTAGACAAACGGAGGTCACTTGATACGCATGCAAGACCAATTAGGGTTTCTAGCTTCGGGACCCAAAAAGAGGCATAAAAAGTCAGAATTTTCGAAAACCGATGTATACCACCGCGATCAGCATCTCTCAAGCTATCTGTTGATAAAATTTGAAGGCAAACAGAGCACTTACTATTTATAGTAAGTCATTTCAGAAACAGGCTAAAAATAGAAGCCGAGCGCCCGGCGTCAATGGGCAGTCACGCGTGGTGAGGGCGCGTCATTGAATTTCAAGTCAAAGCGGAGTTATGGAAGTCATAGTAGTTGCTATAAATGTAAGTCCCTCCCGGAAACATGCTATAAATAGCAGGTCAACATCAAGTCTCGGTAGAGTACAGGTCAAGCAAGTGATGAAGACCTATGGCGCGAATTTCGGATCAAAAGCGGGCCTACGAGAGAATGGAAAATCGGACACTTACTATTTTTAGCGAGGTTGAGTGCGGAGGAATTAGGGTTTCCTAAATTCAAGGGCAAAACACGACAATTGTGCAAAAGCAGCATCCAGCCACGATCACCACACTTCGGGCATTCAACACATGAAATTTGAGCTCATTCTGAACATTTACTATTTTTAGCAGGTTGCTAAAAATAGCAGAGGCATATGAGTATCGGGCACCAGCAGCTCAATCATGTCACCAGGATCTGAACAAAGCAAAATCCAGCCTTTTTGGAGCTTGAAATTAGCTTGAAGTGCAAAATTGACAAACTTTCTAAAAATAGCAAATTAGGGTTAGCATGATCGAGTCACCCTAAATCAGGCAAAGAACACAAAATTCACTGAAATTGATAAATTTTCAAGTCCAGCCAGTGAAGAATGCCTTTAAAAGCTGAAGATTTGTGGAAATTCTCTAAGCACTTGAAATTTGAAGCTCAAAGGCCCAAATGCGCCTTGCTTTGCCTGGGAAACTTGGATGAAATTCTCTAAGTATTGACAAAATGGAAGTAGGCCATGGGAAATGCGCCCAAGTGCCAAGAGGTAGCTTGAAAACTTCTAAGGCAAGTTAAAATGAAAGTTCAAAGGGTAAAATGCGCCCTTGAGGGAGGAGTTGATGAAAATATTCTAAGTTTTGCAAATTTGAAGCTCCCTATCACATATGCGCCCTTGCCAGCTTGAGGGAGGTTGAAAATTTTCTAAGTTTCAAAAATTGGAAGTAGGATTTCCAAAATGCACCCTACCTTGAAGAGGATGATGAAAAAATTTCTAAGGCACTAAAACCAAAAGCTCCCCATGCTATTTGCGCCCTTGAGCTTAGAGTTAAAAAAAAAAAAAAAATTGAAAGCTGGACCCACTTTATGCGCCTAAGGAGTGGGAGATGAAATGGTAAATATTATCAAGGCATTGGTGTTTGTTCACCTCAGCATACAATATGCGCTCAAGGTTAGGTGAGTGAAGAGTAAAATTTGGCTAAGGCATGAAGAATCATGAAGAAGGCAGAAGTTGGCTAGTGGAGGCAATGAACGCTTGGGAATTGGAGCGTGAGAATCCTGGTAAGTAAGTTGAATTTATATTATGAAGTGTTCTAATGCTCTTCTCCTTGCTTGTTTTGCAGGAGAAACGTCGAGACCAAACGATGGTGATGAAGCAAATAGTCCAAGATGATAAATCATGAATGAAGGAAAAGTTGCAAGAAAATGGCTAAGTGTTGAGACTCAAGTGACAAAGAAGAAGTTGAAGAGCAACATCAAGAAAGAAGATCGAGAACAGTGTGAACACGTCTACAAACGGGAATCTTCTAGAAGGATGGTGGACATTAATGGCTCATTTATTACCCCACTCTCTTTTGTGGCGGTTTTTAGGGCGAATCTTGTTTAGGGCTGAGGTGGCACAATCTGGGCCATCCAGCCGATTGTAATCTGAGCCGTTCATTGGACTTGGCCAACTATAAAAGGGGGAGTCCCCCTCATTTGTATCTCATGAGACAGTAGAACTAGAGTAGAAGTTAGAACAGAGACAAATTAGAAGTAGCTTAGTATAGATTGATAAAGTAGTTGAAGAAGAAGGAAAGTTTTTCCTTAAAACTTTGTAAGAAATTGTTGTGAACACTCTCCCAATAAAAAGAATTTTCATTGATGATGAATTTTGTCTTTTGTTGTGAGTAGCTAGCAAGGTTTCTTTGTCCTTCTGATTCGAGTAGTGGCTTAAAGTAGTATAATTTTCATTCAATACAAGTAGATGTTAGCTGTGGAATGTGGTGTTTGATCTAAGCAAGCTTCGCTCATCCATACCACTAGCGGGCTCACTGATAGTGTGTTGCCTTGTGTGGTCAACTGGAAACGTTGTGAGCCTAACTTCAATCACAGTTTGAATGATGGTATGTGTCGTTGTGATGGTATCTTCATGTCAAGTGGTGGTTTGAACATCTTTAGTCATCTCCCTTGAAGATTGCACCGACTCCGTGGAAGTTGTCCGAAGCGAGGCAAAGCGAAGTCCGGTTGAAGTTTACTGAAGTTGAGCTCCATATCCCACGCCTTAGAGTAGATTAGAATCTCCTTAACCTTGCACCATTTAAATTCAGTACTTTCAAGTTAGGACTTCATAGACAAATCTTTCGAGCATTTGAATTCCTTTCTCCGCTGCTGAACAATTCCGTAATGCCCCTTGAAATACCAGCAAATCACATCGAGCCAACTGAGCCTATTCGCACTAAAAGAACCTTGGAGTTGAACGCATGAACTTTCTTGCAATCTTAGCATGCGGAATACTTTGTTCAAGAGAGGATAGGGTAGCCGTTGGCAACTTTATTCTGCGTTGGTGCGGTCACGAAAAACACATCAACATGGCTCTTTCCTTAGAGATTTTGGACCTCGAGTAACCTGTTTCTTCCTACTAGTAGTCGGTGTCCTATGATCTCCCATCAAGTTGTAAGTCAAAGGAATTGACCTACTCTTCAATCTGCTCACATGTCTTTCAACCCATGCTCTGGTGAAAGTCAGGACTGGGATACAAAGTGTGTCCAAATCAGCAATCTCTGGTTCTGACCAATCTGGAAGTGGAAGTGTTGTGTCTCTTGCTGCCTCATAATGTGGATGGAGAACGTTCATGTCCTCATCCACCTAGTCTGGTATTGGAATGATTTCACACTCCCTAATCATTCTCAATGGTACCCTCGAGAACATCCTTTTTCTGACTTCAGCCTCATCTGATGCACCAGCCCAATAATCTTCAATATTTTCTTTGTGCCTGAATTCTTCTCACAGTATCCATCTGATATTGCTGTGGGGGTCATAATGCTGTCTCCTGGTGTGATAAGAAATGTGGAAGAACTGAAGTTCGTTTTCAGCTTCCATGATTGCCTGAAGTGAAGGACACACTTCATCTGAATTCCCCATGATAATCGGGAAGTCAATTCCTCCCTTCTTCTTTCTCTTCTGAATTTTATCGTAGGCAATGAGTTGCCTAGATATCTCTAACATCAAAATTCTATTTGTTGGGTACTTAGGCAATCTATATGGGTATCAAGAAAACCCTTGCAACCTGATGTAAGAAAATTTTGGAAACTAAATAAATCAGCAACCGTACCTTTCTATCAATTCCTGAGCTTCCCTTGAGATCCTATGATGAGTCCTTTGCTGAAGTGATCTGGTTATATGCATGGTGAAGGCATCATTGACTCTCTTGTAATGGGACGTGCTTGTTAAGTGCAGCTGTGGACAAGCCTCATGGATTTTGAACTGATCAGAGCCACATCCAATTGGCTCCTTGTAGGATATTCCCCTGTACTTCGTCATACGAGCCAACATGTATACCATGTATGAGCCCACATAGAATGTCTTCGTCCTCCTCAAACTCCGTAGCTACTCATGCAAATTGTCACTAATCATCACCACCCAGTTGATATACTCTTTTCCTTCCAGCACGAGGTTGATATAATAGAACATCCATTGCTCAAAGATAAATGCTTGAGGACAGCCTCCAACTCTGCTGAGCATCATGATCAAGTCACAATACTCCTGCTTTAAATCATCTTATATAATCTACTTCGGCAACTTCGTGCGAGAGGGCTTGGGCTTGTTCATCCAGCAAGCGTTGATCATGCCAGCACATCTCTCGAATGTTGGAGCATACATTCGCTCAACATGCTCTCTCGTCTAATAAATCATCCTCTCGTGTGATGGGATTCCAAATGCTTCACCGATTGCTGCAAGAGTGAGGTTGGCGAACAATATCTACCATCAGGTAAAACAATAGACCTGTTATCTGGATCGTAGTAGTTAGCACACTCCATCATCAGCTCTGGACACTGAATAGCTGGCGGGAAACCAGCAACTGCATACAATCCACTACGAACAATATTGTGTGAAGTGACTGATGGACGATGACTGCCAACTCCCATCATTCGACTTTTAAAAGCCTCCATGTTGAAAGAACCCAAATTTGTATCAGCTAGCTTGCCCAACTTCGAAGTGAATTTCGACTCCGGCAGAAAAGGCTTGCTCAGCTTCTTGATAACAGCCTGCCTGGATGCAGCATTACTATCTCTGCCAGTTGCTCTTACTTCAACCATCCTGCAAAACAACAAACAGTCATCAGCAATTTAACTTAGAGAAATAAAATAACATTGGGGCTGCTAGTCGACTTCTAGAATTGAGAAGCTGCAACGCTATATTTCGTCTGCAAACCTCAACTTCTCCTCTAGCAACTTCGAACTAAGGAAGACTTAGCAAATTTCTAAACTGGCTTCAGCAACTCCAACACTTTGAGAAATTGGCCAACTTCACTTTCAGCAACTTCGGACTTTTAAATTTACTCCACACTTCGAACTAGCTTTAGCTTCAACACACAACAATCCTCCTTTACTTCAAATCAAACTTCTTCACCAAGTCTCAACTCGCACTGCAATCTTTACTTCAGAGTTCAAGTCATACTCTTCAACTGATGGATAAAGATGAAGCAACTTCTCAGCTCAAATAGCTGAGTCGAATTCTAGAAGAAGCTAAGTTTAGCCAGCTCATTAAATTTCCACTACTTCATAGCAGGAATTCGGATTTCCCTCTTCTGGCAATTGCAACACTTGTCATTTGGCGTCTGGAATCTTGACCTTCTAGAACTTCAAAAGATTTATCTTGACTAGCCAAGGCGTACTTCACTTGGTATTTTAAAATCATCTTTTGGAAATATTGACTTCAATTGCATCCTTAAGAAATTCGTTTCACCAGTTGGAGCTCTGACACTTAATTTTATTCATCTCTCACCTGGAAGATTCATCTCACGAAGAATTCGATCAAATTCACCTAGGAAAACCACTTCAAATTCATCGTCTAAGGCATTTTATTTCAACAACATATTTTATCCCTTCTGCCTTAGAAAATTTTTAAATTTTCCTTAGGAAAATTCATTATTCAAGTGTCGATCAAAATCTTTATCCTGAAAGCCTTGGTGAGCAGTGGAAGACTTTAAAATCCATTCCTCATTGCAGATGCTCGATACCCAGAAGAAAATTCCCTTCAGAATGCGTTGAATCCATGGGTCTACAACGAAGGAGTACATTTAATTTTTTGAAGTTTTTAAACCTTAGAAAAAACATTTTTCATCAAATTTATTCACATTCTTCATCTCTGGGCGTATTTTCTTGCTCTGTCTTGAAAATTTTCATCATCTTTGTGAAGCTGGTACCTTCTGACATGTCCATTGCCAGTTTTATTCATGCCTCTGAAAATTTCATCTCTTCCATCAACTTGGGCGTACTTCTTCTAGAGGTGAAATTTTGTGCCTTATAAAAAATTTCAAATAAAATCACTAGCATAGGCGCATTTAGGCATCAAGGAGGAATTTTAATTTTTTTTTCCTTAGAAAATTTTCTTTCCATTCGACTTCAATCATGGCGCATTTTGCCTGTGGTGAGGAATTTTCATCAACACTTAGCATATTTTTCCCTTTAGAAGGCCACCATCTCCAACATATTTGGGGCGCATTTCACATATCGAGGAGGACTTAACACTTTCAACGCCTTAGAATATTTCCTCATTTTAAATTTTATCTCTAGCATGCACTTTGGGCGCATTTAGCATGTCATGGAGGATATTTTCACTTCAACACCTTCCTTAGTCATTTTTTTATTCATCTCACCTTGGACCTTGGCGCATATAGCATGTTGGGAGGGAATTAACCATGCCTTGGTAACTTTTCCATCAACTTTACCTTTATCTTGGGCACATTTTATACATGGAGGAGGATTTAAGTCTAAGCGCCTTAGTCATTTTATCCATCAACTTCACCTTGTTTGACTTTAACACCATGGTAACTTCCTTCACCTTTACTTTCACTTAGGCGCATTTCACACATGTAGAAGGATGGGCGCATTTGGAGACATGAGGTGGACTTAACACTTTAAACACCTTAGAATATTTCCTCATCTTATGTCTAGCATGGGTGCATTTTACTTAAGAGGATTTTTACCACGCCTTGACAATTTTCACCCACCAATTTCACCTTCACTAACTTAAACGCCTTGGTAATTTCCCCATCTTTACCTTAACTTGGGCGCATTTTACATATGTAGAAGGTGTAATGTCCCCTTCTCAATTGTGATCGATTCAGTTGACCGTTGGCCTATTCTAGAGACCCGTAGGCTACTCAGAGGCCGAAATTAGGGTTTCCTATTTTTGAGGAGGTTGTTGTTTGAAGATTGATGATTGGATTGCGGATTCTTTCTAGGTTTTTAGAGAGCTTCGCAGTGGTGTAGTTCGTTTGGTGATCTGAGCAACGACATGAATTTACTATTTTTGGTAAATTCTATTTCGGGTAGTGGTCCTGTTGGCTATAGTTTTGTTGGATCTCTTCTTTAGCCAATTCAGTTGGTATTGGGATTTTTGGCCTTTTGGTGCATTTTTATTTACAGATAAGTTATTCTCATGTTATAATGTTATATTTTAATATTATAACCCCTTGGCCTAGCATTATAACTTTATGTTATTTTTAAAAAGGGGACTTTATGGGTGAACGCATCATCAAGAGAGAGTTTAATGTTTCTAAGGCCAAAAATATTGCTTTTGGAGGTGGGACGCCAACTTTGGAAGAGAAGATGATTTTAAATTATTTAAATATTGCCTTTATGAGTTTGGACGCCACTTGTGGAGGGATAAGGGTCAATTCAAATTTGAAATATTGTTGACTATCTTGGGCGCCCTTCTAGATGCTTCTGGAAGATGCTTGGCAAGTCTATTTAAGGAGGCCTCTTCTCTTCATTTGATCATCTCATATTTTCAGTAAAGTTATGCTGCCGAAATGGTGACAGAATTGCTTCGAGGAAAGCACACGTCCTAGCTTGGCTCATCTTCTTTCTTGAAAGATAGCAACTAGTTGAGAGGTAGATTGTAGTTGAGTTTGTTTCAGCGTTGCATTTGTGTTCCTAGCATATTAGTTCAGTTTCTTTGCATGCAGCCATATTTTGGGAGTTGCTGAATATCACAGCTGATTGTAAGTTTCATTCATAGATTCAAAAATAAAAATATTGTTGTTCTGGGTGTTTAACCAATTTGATTCCTTGCTAGGAGTGACCTTGTATGCCAAGTTTCAGATTTTATTTTCATGTCTTGGATTTTATGGAGCAAAATCGCCCCTCCTTGAGGGTTGTACATTTTTTAAGATGTCTTGAATTCCATGCAAAATTAAAGTGAGTGTTTTGGGTTGGTTTCACTGTTCCTTCTTGTTGTGACGTTTTTCACACATCGCCCCATTGCAAATGGGGACCCCCCCTAATTTTGGCTTTGCTTTTGGTTTGGTGTTGGTTTGTTTTTGTTGTTGTCTCTCTCTCGTTCTGTCTATCTTTCCGGGATGTGCCCGTCTGTGAGCTTTAACATGAAATTTGGCCAAGTCTGAAATTAGGGTTTGATTCCTTCACGCCAATTTGAATTCAGCAAGGTGAATAAATTGCAAATAAAGACTAACGCTGTTGTCAGTATGCTTCCAGCAGGCTCTCAACTGATTTTCATCGAATTATGAGGTACTTACTATTTTTAGTAAGTGTGCAATTACAGACAATCCTTCAGCATTTTTTTGAGATTCCGACAATCACATTGCGTTCAGAGCATATCAGACCACTCACGTGCAAAATTTGAGCGAAAACAGGCAACTTACTATTTTTAGCAGTCCTGCTTCCGGGACAAATTTCAGGGCTTAGATGCAGAGTTTTTCTTTGCATGTCTGGATATTCCTTCTGGGTTTTTCGAGACCTTCGCGATGATATAACATGCAAAACGAGATGACCACTTTCAGAATTCAGTC
This sequence comes from Sequoia sempervirens, assembly GCA_007258455.2. Classification (NCBI taxonomy): domain Eukaryota; kingdom Viridiplantae; phylum Streptophyta; class Pinopsida; order Cupressales; family Cupressaceae; genus Sequoia; species Sequoia sempervirens. The sequence continues at coordinate 205,935 of VDFB02372441.1, forward strand.
TTCCAAGCCTATTTTTAGGGTTTGCATGTCAGAGTTTCTTTTGCATGTCGGGTGATTCCTGATGGGTTTTTCGAGAGCTTCGCGATGGTGTGACATGCAAATGGAGATACTCACTCAGTAAGGAACTTGCTATTTTTAGCAGGTGTGTCCCGGCAGCCGCTTCCTAGCAATTCAGAATCACGAGTTGATCGCAGTGCCACAGAAACGAGAGCAAATAGAGATCTTTTGATCGCATGCGAGGAAGGCGGTCGGGTTTCCAGCAGAGCCTGAAAAGAGGGGCAAAAGGTCAAAATTTTCGAAAACCGGTGTAAACCACTGCAATCAGCGTCCTTCAGGCTATTTGCTGGTAAAATTTCAAGTCGAACGGAGCACTTACTATTTATAGTAAGTCAATTTAGAAACTGGGTAAAAATAGCAAGTCAGGTGCATGCACTGGCGTCAGCAGTCAGGTCACGTGGTGAGGAGCGCGTCATTCAAATTTCAAGTTAATTGGAGCAGTGGAGCTATCAGAAACAGACAGTTACTATTTATAGTAAATCACCTTCAAAAATGGGCTAAAATAGCAGGCCGACTCAGAATGGCAATGTCGACAGATTGATGGAGTCGCGAAGACCCAGTGTTTAAAATTTCAAAGCAATCTGAGCCTCGGAAGTGTGAAAATTGAGGGGCTTACTATAAATAGCAGGACGTTGTGAAGTTGGCAGAAGTCAGGAAAAAGGACTAAGTCTGGAGTTCATCCCTCACCACCATCAAAATGCGCCCACTTCAGCTGGAGGCCTTGAGAAAAATACAAAATGTTGAACTTCCTGCAGGAACTTGAAAATGCGCCCTCAAGGTGAAAGCATAAATAAAAAATATTTCTAAGTCTGAGACTTCGTCCACCTCCTGGGGTAAAATGCGCCCACATTCAAGCTGGCAGCATTCAAAAAAATTCTAAGTATAAATTTCGTCCTGCTACCTAGCCAAAATGCGCCCAAGGAAGCTGGTGGAAGCTGAAAAATGTTCTAAGGCAAAAATCCGTCCTCCACTCCCCCCTAAATGCGCCCAAAAGCAAGCAAGAAGGTCAATGAGGTTTATCCTTCACCCTTGCTTAAATGCGCCCATATTTCAAGCTTCATCCACCTCACTATGTGAAATGCGCCCATGAGGCTAAGAGGTCAACAAGTCAAAGTTCTAATCCTCCATGCATGCTGAAATGCGCCCAAAGGAGGCATGTGAAGACAAAAGAAAAATAAGGACAGAAGTCAAAGCTAGGCGTTGAAATTTTCATCCTCCTCCTAGGCCTAAATGCGCCCAAAAGAGGGCATGTGAGGACAAAAACGTGGGAGATGAAAGGTCACTTGTTGGTGGCGTTTGAAAATTTTCATTCTCCTCTACATGAGAAATGCGCCCAAGTGCATGAAGTGTGAAATGAAATTACTAAAGGCGTTGGAGGGGTAAAGTAAAGTGTTGCTAGTGATGGATGAATATTGCTAGGCGTGGTTAATATTCCCCTTGAAGTATGAAATGCGCCATGTAAAGATAAAAGTGTTGAGGGTTGATTAGTATGCTAAGGCGTTGGACTTTTAAATATCCTCTTCAAGTGTGAAGTGCGCCTAGGCTTATGAGGTGGTGAATAAAATATATTAGGCATTGAAAGTTGAAACGTCTTCTTCAAGCATAAAATGCGCCCAAGGGGAGATTAAAATATACTAAGGCGTTAAGAATATTCTCTATGACAAGGCAAATGCGCCCATCCTTCATGGGAGTGTGAAGTAAAATACAAGGTGATGGAAGTATGAACAAGACATGCTAGACGTGATATGTGCCTTCAAGGAAAATTTTCCAAGTGAAGCAAAATAAAATTTTCCCCACCACGGGCAGAGTGATTGAAGTCAAATAAAATTTTCTAAGGCAAATTTTCAAAATGCAAAGTGATTCAAATTTTCTAAGGCACAAAATGTTCTCCCTTAGAAAAATGCCTAGGTCTGGAGAGGTAATGAAGTTTTTCTTGAAGCACGAGCGGGACTGCCAGTGATGAAGTCAGAAGATGCCAACATTGCAGGATGAGTAAAAAAATTTCAAGTCAGAGCAACAAAATTCTCAGAGGAGATGAAGAAATGAAATGAATTGTTGAGAATTATTTTTCCAAGGTTCAAAATTCCAGAAAATTAAATGAACCCGTTCGTTGGGTACCCATGGGTTCGACGCGTTCTAAGAGAAATTTTCTTCTGGGTATCGAAGATTATCGATGAGGAATGGATTTTAAGGTCTTCCACAGCTTGTCGAGGATTCTGGGATGAATATTTTTGATGGGCACTGGATTGATGAGTTTTCCTAAAGGAAATTTGAAAATTTTCTAAGGAAAAATGAAGAAAATGTGTTTTCAAGGTGAAATCCTCCAGACGATGAATTTGAAAGGAACTGCCTAGGTGAATTTGCTTAAATCCTTCGTGAAGATAGTCTTCTTGAGCCAGAGATGGATAAAATCAAAGTTGTCAGAGCTCCAGCAGGTGAAGTGAATTCCTTGAGGAAGATGCAGTTGAAGTTAACACCTTCGAAAGATGATCTTAAAGGTGCATCTTTTAAATACGCCCTTGAGGAAGATGGATTGAAATTTGGCTAAGGCATGAAGAATCATGAAGAAGGCAGAAGTTGGCTAGTAAAAACGATGAACGCTTGGAAGTTGGAGCGTGAAAATCAAGTAAGTAAAGTGAATTCGTGTTATGAAATGTTCTAATTCTCTTCTCCTTGATTGTTTTGCAGGAGAAATGTTGAAGACAAAGCACGATGACTTGAAGTGGTGAAGCACGATGATATTACAACCTTCGGAGGAAGATAAAGTTATAAGTTTCACATGAAAGAAGAAAAAGTTGCAAGAAGTTGGCTAAGTGTTAGCTCAAGTGACAAAGAAGTTGAAGAGCAACGTCAAGAAAGAAGATCAAGGACAGTGCGAACGCGTCTACAAGCGGAATCTTCTAGAAGACTGATTGTGGGCATTTATTGCCTTTGCTATTTTTGGGAGTGAGTGGGAATATTTGATTCATTTAATGTACCACTCCCAATTCTGGCAGTTTTTAGGGTTAGGGCTGAGGTGGCACGATTCTGGCCACTCTATTGATTGTAACCCTAGCCGTCTTTTGGGACTTGGCTAGCTATATAAAGGGGGAGTCTCCCTCATTTGTAACTCAGTAGACAGTAGGATTAGAGTAGAAGTCGGAGTAGAGAGACAACTAGGTGATAGCTTAGAGTAACTTAGTGTAGATTGATAGTGTAGTTTGAAGAAGAGGGAAAGTTTTCCCTTTGAAAACTTTGTAAGAAATTGTTGTGAACACTCTCTCAATAAAAGAGTTTTTCATTGATGGTGAATTTCGTCTTTGTTGTGAGTAGCTAGCAAGGTTTCTTCGTCCTTCGGATTCAAATGGTAGCTCAAAGTAGTATAATTTTCATTCCATGCAAGTAGATGTTAGCTGTGAAATGTGGTGTTTGATCTAAGCAACTTCGTCTATCCATACCACTAGTGTATTTGCTGATGGTGAATGCACCTTGTGTGGTCAACTGGAAACGTTTGGGTCTAACTTCAATCACAGTTTGAATGGTGGTATGCGTCGTTGTGATGGTATCTTCATGTCAAATGGTGGTTTGAACATCTTTAGTCATCTCCCTTGAAGATTGCACCGACTCCGTGGAAGCTGTCTGATGCGAGGCAAAGCGAAGTTCGGTTGAAGTTTGCTGAAGTTGAGCTCCATATCCCACGTCTTAGAATAGATTTAGAATCTCTAAACCCCGCAACCCATTTAATTCAGTACTTTCTGGTTAGAATAGGAAACCCGCGCTTCATAGACAAATCCTTCGAACATTTGAATTCCTTTCTCCGCTGCCGAACAATTCCGTAAGTCCCCTTGAAATACCAGCAAATCACATCGAGCCAACTGAGCCTATTCGCACTAAAAGAACCTTGGAGTTGAACGCATGAACTTTCTTGCAATCTTAGCATGCGGAATACTTTGATCAAGAGAGGATAGGGTAGCCGTTGGCGACTTTAGTCTGCGTTGGTGCGGTCACAAAAAACACATCAACACTTCTTGGGCGCCATCATCCTAGGAGCTGTATGCATTTCGTTTCATGTGATTTGGGTGAGTTTTGAGTGAGTTGTGAGCATAATAGTAAGTTGATGAGTTTTTGGTCTGTGCATTTTCAGTCAAAAATCAGTTATATCAGATTGGGGAAAATTCATTAGTTGAGTGAGAAATTGATTCTAAAAGGTTTTGTGGGCATTGGAGAGTAGCTAACATTATTGCAACATTGAAAGCTTCTAATCTTATGTTCTTGGCAGGCTCTCTAATTCATTGTAAGCTGAACAGTAGTACTGTCAGCAATTCTCGCTTCTTCTCTTTGATTTACTTGTAATTCCCGCTGAATAAGTGGAAGAGGCTAGCTTGCCGCCTATTTACTTTCAATTAATAGCCTTAGGGACCCTCTGACCATATGCTCGCCATCTCTTGGCGCCATCTTGGTTAGAGTTACTTTCAACTCATCTTCATAAGATCCTCTGACCATATGCCCATCTATCCTAGACGCATTCTTGGTTAGAGTTCCCTTCTAGTTCTGCATTTGCATCAAATCCTCTGACCATATGCTCACACCTTGCCCAACCTCGGGATCCTGGTGTACATCCTTGGTTAGATTTGCTTCCGCATCGTTTTGGTTTTAGAGCTAACCTTAACGGGTGCATGTTGATTGTAATTGTAATTGGAAAAACAAAAAAAAATTAGTCCGGTTCTTTACAGAAGGATGGGCGCATTTAGAAGGTGGAGAAGGATTAATACTTTCAACGCCTTTGACCTCTTTGACTTCTTTAAGCTTGGGCGCATTTTGGACCCCAAGGAGGATTTAAAAACTTTTGTCTTTTCCTAGCTTGCTTGGGCACATTTTGAGGTATGAGGAGGACTTATCTTCATGCCTTAGAAACTTTTTAACACCTCCACCTTGCATGGGCGCATTTAGGGGTATGAGGCGGATTTAAGTCCATGCCTTAGAAACCTTTTAGCACTTCCACCTTGCATGGGCGCATTTAGGGGTATGAAGCGGACTTATCTCTTACTTAGAATTCTTTTATCAACCTCCATCTTGAAGTGGGCGCATTTGGAGGCAAGAGGTGGATGAACTCAACACTTAGAATTTTTTATGGCTTCAAGGCAAGTTGGGCGCATTTGAGGGGGGCAGCAGGATGAACTCAATGCCTTAGAAAATTTTAACTATCTCATGTTGGATGAGGGCGCATTTCAAGGGTGCTGCAGGACGAAATCCAAACTTAGACAATTTTAACTCCATCAAACCTCATTTCTCTTTGAGGGCGCATTTAGGGGTAAGAGGTGGACAAACTTCATCACTTAGCCATTTTTCTTTCCTTATGCCAGCTTCTCCACGCCCTGCTATATATAGTAAGTCCTTTGATTTTCACATCTCCAAAGCTCGGATTGATTCGAAATTTTAACCACAGGATCCTCATGACCTAGTTAGTTTGTTCACACTACCATCTGGAGCTGACCTGCTATTTATAGCATGTTTTTGAAGGTGGTTTAGTATTTATAGCAATTGCCTGATTTTGATACTTCCCCAACTCCGTTTGACTTGAAATTTGAATGCCGTGACCCTCATCGGTAGACCTACCCGTTCACACTGGCGCCTACTGCTGGTTTACTATTTTTAGCCTATTTGTGGAACGCCTTACTATAAATAGTAAGTGCTCCAATTGCCTTCAAATTTTACCGGCGGATAGCTTCAAAGATACTGACCGCAGTGGGATACACCGGTTTTCGAAAATTCTGGCATTTTACCCCTCATTTTAGGCCCCGAAGCTGGAAACCCTAATTTGACTTGCATGTCAATCAAATGACCTCTGTTTGACCTCGTTTTTGTTGCACTTCGCCCTGTTTGTGATTCCGGTGCGCTGGGTAGCTGCCGAAATAGATCTGCTAAAAATACTAAGTCTTTGAAAACTGATCATCTCACTTTGCATGTCACATCACTGCGTAGCTCTTGAAAAACCCATAAGGAATGTTCAGACATGCAAAGAAGATTTCAACATGCAAACCCTAAAAATAGCCTCTGAAGGCTGAATTCTGAAAGTCATCGTCTCATTTTGTATGTTATATCGCCGCGTAGGTTTCAGAAAACCTAGAAAGAATCTCCAGACATGCATTGAAGAACTTTGCATATAAACCCTAAAATCTGCTCCTGAAGCTGAACTTGCTAAAAATAGAAAGTTGTCCGTTTCAGCTCAAAATTTGCACGAGCAGCTTGATGTGTTCTAGATGCAGTGTGACTGAGAGAATTTCAACAGTGTTGAGAAAATTCCCCAAATCTGGTACTTACTAAAAATAGTAAGTTGTCGGAATTCACTGAAATTTAGCTGAGAACCTGCTGGAAGTATACTGACTGCAACGTGAGGCTCAGATTCCAATTTATTCAATCCGTTTGACTTCAAATTGACCAGAAAAGTATATACCCTAATTTTACAGACCTAGCCAAAATTTCACGTTTAAGCTCAATGGCAAGCACATCCCCGAAAAGGCAGACAGCAGAAAAGAGACAGAAAGAGAGAGAGAGAGAGAAAAACCAAAGCCAAAAGACCAGAATGGATAAAAATTTAGGGGGTCCCCATTTTGAATTGGGCAATGTGTGAAAAGGTCACAACAATACCAAGAATAGCATTTGTATTACCCAAGTCTACCACATAAAAATTATCTATAATTGTATAATTACCCAAGGTGACACCCAACTGAGGAATCTTCTGTGTGCATGACATATTGAACCCATTTGCAACCATTACATTGAACCCCTCAAAATTCTCTGTTGGTATACTCCTTCTAGTCACTAACGCTGAATCAATGAAGTTGTGGGTTGCCCCAATATCTATCAACATTGTAACACAATGTCCCTACAAAACCCCCTAACTCTGAAGGAATTAAACCTGGGGGTACCTGAAATGGTAGCGATGGCACCACTCTTAGTTTCCACTTGTGGTTTCTCATCCTCTGAACTGCTATCATCGCTACCCTATCCTTGTCTAGTCTCATCATCCTCACTATCAGAAACAACCTCAATGTAATGGACCTTACCTTTACCCATGCATCGGTGACCAAGCTCCCAGTGCTCTCTGCAATGGTAACACAACTGTTTTCTTCTCAACTCTCTATGTAGCTCTTCATCCTGTTTGTTCTTCTTAGGCCCATCTTTCTGAAAGGGTTTCTTATCCTTGATTTTTTGAGGTATGAAAGGTTTGGATGGGAACTTACTCTTGGGCACTGAATGCTCCATATCCCGAGCTTGTATGATAACATCCTGTAGGGACTCAAGCTTGAAGGCCTTGATCCACCCACGAAGTTGCTCAAAAAGACCCTCAATGAACAACATGATTAGCATGTTCTTGGACACCTCTAAAATCATAACTGAAAGCCTTTGAAACTCATAAATGTATGCATCGACAGAACTGCTTTACTTGAGTTGTGCTAACTTTCTAAAATGTATATCCAGATCCTTCTGATCAAATCTGTCCATCAGTTTCTGAGTAAATTCCATGTATGTTGTGATACTGGCATAGCCCAAAGTAACAAGCCCATGGCACCACTACTCCTGAGCCTCACCCTCCAAGTGCAAAGTAGCATACTTAATTGCCTCTAACTCCAACATCAGGTTGAGCCGGAAATATGTGTCCAACTTCTAAACCCATGATCTAGCAGTGCACTTACTAAAGAGAGAATTAGTATGATGGAGGGGATGGGCAGCTTGGATGTCTTTCTTGAATCTTTTTACTACTTTCTTCTCTTGGGGTAAAATTATCTTCTTTCTAGATTCAATTGAGGGAATGTTTGGTGGGGATTGCTTCTTTGGGTATTGGCTGGAAGAAATTGATGGTAGAGAGACATTGTCAGAGAGAAAGGATTGATTATTTTGCTCTGGTTATTGGGCTGATCCTAACTTGGACAGCCAAGGAAAGCTTTATGTTTTTATTTGGAAATTTTGATGTAGTTGTTGTATGTTTGATAGATTTTGTTGTTGTGTTGGGGAAATTTGTGTTATTTTCTGTTTTGTGAAGAATATTGTTGGTGTAATGGGGGGTTGGGTGTGTATAAGGAGCAGATCTCGCCTGAGGGCTGAGAGCCTCCTTCGTTCGGGATTGAGAAGGGTGTGGAGCCTCTCTTGGGGATTTCTGATAAAATGTGTATATATGTAGTGGAAGGAGCTGTGTGTTGATTGGAGTTTGGAGCAGTTGGTTGTGGAGGTGTTGGGAATGGAAGAATTCGGTTGTGGAGTTGTTGGTTGTGGAGGTGTTGTAAATGGAAGAATTTGGTTGTGGAGTGGTTGGTTGTAGAGGTGTTGTGAATGGAAGAATTATGTGCCAAATATGGAGTTGAATGTTTAAATGGAAAAGATATTCCCCAAGAGGGAAGGGAATTCCCCTTCTCCCCTTTACAAGAAATCTGTGATCGGGATTCTTCGTGAGTGAGTCTTTGTTTTTTTTTTGTTCTTCCATTCAAGTTGTGCAAATGGTCTTTGTCTTCCACTCGGGGGTGGACTTTTTAGTCCTATGGTTGGGAGGAGAGCAAAACTGGGCTGCTCTATTTAGTGTGTTGTACCCAAAATAAATTTTTGCTTCAATAAGACATTTATCTTAAAATGATCTAAATCATGTAAAATTGTTGTCAAAATTATGTTTTAGGTCAAACAAAACATAGGATTTTTGTGGGTTTGTCTCAAGGAAGATGCTTGCAAATTTCTAAAAATTTGAAAATTAGGGTTTCAAACCCCCGTTTTTAGGAAACCCTAAAAATAGGACCTTTCCGGAATTGATTGAAAATGATTTTGATAGGATAAATTGACTTCACAATCACACTAGTCAAGTCAAAATCACCAAAAAGTTTGTTTTACTCTAGTGCGTCTATTTTCATTTTTCAGGAAGAAAGTTAGGACCTTCACAGCCATTAATGGTAAAATGACCAGTACCAGGTGGTGAAATCTAAGCCTCACAAGCTTCAACAAAGAATCCATGGTGAAAATGCTCAAAAGATGCTTTACGACAGAGGGGATTTTTAAAAGTGAAAAATGATGAAAATTGACTAAGTCTAGAAAATGCACACCTTGCTACTAGGAGGCTATGCAATCCAACGCCTTAGTCATTTTTCCAACACCCATACACACAGCATGGTGAAGGTGATTGCTAGGATGCATGTTTCCGCGTCGTCAACAACAATGCTCAAACCAGTCGAGCTACACGATGAACGTGAAATGCGAAGTGATGAAGATTTTCAATGAAAATGATGAAACCACAGCTAAAAGCGCCCCTGCTGGCTAGGGGCGCCCATAAATTTAAAGAGTCAAAGGTAGTCATCAAGTGTTGCCAAGACAGTCGTCTCCTTCGTGCTTCTGTTGGCTTTCCGACGCATCGTCAAGCAAGATCACCTGACTCATCAATCATTGACAAACGGAAGCGGGGACAGGAGATGTTGAAGGCATGTATCATCAAAGAACTACAATCAACCAAGGAAAAAGTACCCCTACAGGCCAGGGGCAACCTTCATTTTGAGCCACCTAATGAACTTTTCAGCAACTGCTTTCCACAAGGCATCTGCTCAACATCCTTTCAACTTCACGATCAATCCAGTTGCAGGTTCACAGGACCTATCAAGCATCCATAAACGAAGATCAAGCAGAAAACACCAAAGGTGAAGGCGAGATGAAAGACATGAAAAATTGACTAAGTGTCAAGGAAAGTGCACCCTCTTAGAAATAGGTGCCCAACTTTTTGGGCAATCAGATGCAGTATGTAAGCTTAGTAACCTCCAAGATCACCTTCTCCATTTTGATCAATCTCAACAATGACACCATCAGCGAAGACAATGGACAAATCAAACATCTGACAACAAAGATCAAACTGGGACTGTTCGTGAAAGTTTGCAACATGAAAATCACAAGTCAAAAGGTCAAAGGTGCCCCTGCAGGCTAGGGGCACCCAAGCTTTTGAAGTACCTAAATCAACTTTCAAGATTCGCAAAGCCAGTCGTCCTTTCCGGGACTGAGCTAGTTATCCATCCTATGTTTCAACAAGATCACCGTAATCATCAGTCATCGGTGATCTCAGACTAGAGCACAGAGGGTCAAACTGGAGGAATTGAAGAACACTCAAGAAAATTGACTAAGTCTAGTGAAAAATGCACCGTCTTGGGAAAAGGCACCCAAGAATCAGAGGCATCAGACTTAGGTTTTGAGCTTTGTAGTTCCCAAGCACACTTCATCAGAGTTGTTTCATCTCAACAATGGATATGTTAGCAACACTTCAAGATCAACTAAGCAACCAGAATCAGGGATCAAACGGAGGCATTTCATCACAGAAAAATAATGAAAAAGTGTTCAACTCCTCAAAGGGATGCCTAAAGTCAAAGTAAGACTCAGTTGATTGAAGTTAAGATATTTTGAAGGCTTTTCATGTCTAAAACGTCCCCAAATTGGTGAAAATCAATGTTGTGAACTCCAAATCAGGCTAATTGACTCCTTCGTCATGTGTTGGTGCCCAAACTTGATGCATTCAACATCAATCACTATGTATCAAGCCTAGGCGTCATAATTCAACATCTTTCTTTGTAGGTTGAAGCCAAGAACAACATTTTTCTCTCCAAGACGTCTTTTGAAGATCTGATAGAGGGGTTTTCATTGTTCTTCATATTTTTGAAGATCAGTTGCATAGAGGGACAATTTATCAGAGGTTGCATCTTTAGGCATAATTTTTCCAGAGAGGCAGTTGATAACTTCGAAACTTCTATCTTTTTCCTCAATTCTCGCCTTAGATCTTCTAGCATGTCCAAATAAACGGAGGCTATTCATAGATCTAACCTTTTGGGTATGATCAACATAACTTTTTCAACAAAACCCATGTGTTGGATTTTTCCAGAAACAGTAACCTTGCTGCCCCTATTTTTAGGGTTTTCCTGAAAGAAAAGTCACAATTTTGAAAATCAGACAAACTGGGTTTGTTCAACTTTGAAGCGCCCACAATACCCGTGTCAGAATTTTTCTGGAAAAATACTTCTCGGCAGGGGCTATTTTTAAGGGTTTTTAGAAAAGTTACCTGAACAGTATTGTGTGCACAGTCAATCTTTAAGTTTTTCAAAATTCAATTCTCCCAAGTCGAATACAAGACCAAAACGGTCTTGGTTCATGACTTCCTGAAAACGATAGACACCAATTTGCATCAAGTACACTCAAAGGTCGACTCAAAGAGGCTAGAAGGCATAGACCAATGCACACTACAGAACATCGAGCAATCCGGATTGCTTGAGGCTGCATCAATCCCCATCACAACACAAAGCGTGGAGTTTGTAATAGCTTGCATTAAGCATTACAACTCTACCACACGAGAGATTCGATCAATGGATGGGCGAGTGATATGCAGCCTTAAGCCTAGGGATATCAAAAGGTGCTTTGCCATTACACCACGTCCGGCAAATGTGGTCATATCTATGAGAGAATGCGAAAAGGCATTTGAAGTGGCACTAATCAATGGGATCTATAACTCCCGGGGTGGGAGAGGTTTGTGTACACATTGACCTAAATTAATGTTAGATGCTTCTTATCATGCACTACTTAATGTCATGTTTTGAATTTTTCCACCTTGAAGAAGCTACAACCACCTCAGTTGTTCAATATAAAGATCTTTTACAGAACTCAATAAGGAATTGCTAGTCATGAAGGGTGCTTTTCTTTTAGGAATTCTTATTTAACATAGATAAGATTGGAAGATACTATCAGAATTCAGCTAGAGTTTGATGTTATTAGTTTACTAATTCTCAAGGTCACAGGCAAGACTCTACAGATTTGTGGTTTTGAAGAGATCAGTTTAACAATAATGTTATTCAAGGATATCTTTAATTTATTTTCTGAGCATTTAGGATTTTACTCATTCAAAGAAATGACTCATTTATTGGGAATCTGGGCTTGCATTTTGAGTATTTCATCTGTAGCTTGCAAATAATTACTGCTTTTCTCTGTTCTGAATGGTTGCAGAAATTGTGAATGAATGAAGAGGAAGGACGCAATATTGCAACTTGCAATTATTTTATGATGCTTTTTGTCACCACTTTATTCAATTATGTTTGCATGGATATATAATAATTTTGTTTCTTGCTTTATTTATTATGGCAACTTGATTTCTTTACTATATAAACAGGCTACAGAATCATATTAAGAACTTGGTTGAGTTTTTCATTATAATGAAAAGGTTTTTTCATTAAATATCACTATATCTGAAGAGAAAAGGAAAAGCTTTAGGAAAAGGTGGACATTATTGGTTTGCCTAATTATTCCTTGTGTGCCATGTACAGGTTGTACAACGTTGGATTGAAAAAAGACAAATAGAATATGCAAAAAATAAACACATTGTATCAACTGTCCTGCATCATGTACATAAAAAAGGATTGGGAAACCTCCTTCGAGTTGATGGAGAACTTGATCTTGATGTTACTATACGGTAAAAGTGACACTTTATTTAGCTAGCTTTATACAAAATATGTGGTGTTTGCATGAATTAATGTATTTGATTCCTGCCTGAAATACAGGATATTCGACAGCCTGGATTCTGATAAAGATGAACTTTTGTCTGAGGGCGAGCTACGTGGGCTACTTGTTGGTCTTGAGTTGCATCAACAAAAGTTTACAGCTAAAGATGCCCTTGACAAAATAATGAAGGATTTTGATTCCTCAAGAGATGGTAAACTTGACCTCCAGGAGTTTGAAGAAGGAATGCGTTCATGGCTTCAAGTTGCACACTCCTCAGTTGATCTTTCAAATAACTACTCAAGGAAAATCTCTGATTTGGAAAGAGTATGAAATTCCTAATTTGTTCTAGTTATGCATATAATGATATTATACTAAACTTTAAGTGATTGTTTGTTATTAAATTTCCAATGCTGCAGACAACCAGAGATGAGCTTGATAACCTCGTCCCTGAAAGTGAAGACACTAATGTTGATAGTCCATATAAATTATACCTGAAAGCTGTGTTGCTTATGCTGGGAGGTGCTGTTTTAGCAGGAATATTTGCAGATCCATTAGTAGATGCCATTGACAATTTTTCTGATGCAACAAGCATTCCTTCATTCTTCATCTCTTTTGTAGCAATTCCTTTGGCTACAAACTCTCCTGAGGGTGTTTCAGCACTTATTTTTGCAGGGCGCAAGAAAAAGCAGACAACTTCCTTGGCTTATTCTGAGGTTATTCTCTGATTTTTGGATAGTTGTATGTTTATTCTGTCAAGGAATAAGTATATGTTTCTATAATTTTTATTAGCAAATCATATTTTTTGAGAAAAGATAAGAATGGAATAAAAATAACATACTTCTGGAATAGCTTCTAGTAAACAACCAAAAGTATTTCCTTTTCTCCATAACAAAACATTGAAGTTACTATCTAGGGAAATAGGCAAAAATGGTGAGCACAAGCAACTAGAAATGAATTCAAATAAGTAGATGACATAGAAATGGTGTGAAAAAACTAAATTAAATAAGGCTCTTACTGGGAACGGCATTGGATAATCTCAAAAGCAACACCTTCGATAGGATAAAATTATGAATAATCAAAAAGCCAAATTTTCAGCAGACTGCCCCAAAATATAGGAAGTTATGTTTTCAACTTTTTTGTATACAACTTGCTCAAAAGGAAGAAAGATTGCCATGATTGATGATCCTGGAAATTTTAGAGATATCCCAAAATACCATCATTGGGCCAACAACAAATTATGGTCACAGTATCATGCTTGAGAAAGATGTGTTCAAATCTGTGTCTACCTTGTGTGCAGAGAACAAATGATACGAGGCAATGCTGAGAAATGAGATCTCTATGTGTAAATGCCTCAGTTAAGTTGAACCCAAATGAATAATATATACCATAGTCAGGGAGGAAAAAGGAGACATTGCTGGAGTTGGAATCCTTTATTTTCAGTTCCAGAAATTGTATTATTTTGATTAGTAATCCAGGCCACTGGAGATCACAAAGAGGTTTAGAACAGATTTCTTTGGTACAGTGTCAGTTCTACTTAATCACGACTTTTCATATTAATTAAAATTTTGATGCTACCCCAATTAGTTTCTGAACTTTGGAAAGTAGTTTTGTGATTGCATTTAGAATAAATGGCCCATTTTTTCCTTTTTCCCCCATTATTAATCCTTTTTGGACTTTTCTCGCATTCATGATTTAGGTGACATTGCTTTCACGCTCAGGAAAGCTTGCCAAAGTATATTTCTTTGCAAACGAACCTTTTAACAGATTGGATAAATGGATATATCTCTTTATATTAACCAGGTTGATGTTTCTAGTATCTATGCATGTTGTAAACCATGTTTCTTTTTCGGTTATCATTTTGTTTCCTAAGAGATTTGGAATTTTATATGCCTTTTCTAAGTTTATTTTCTGTAGAATCAAATTCCAAATCAAACTAATTTCTAGATTCAACTCCTCTTAAGTTATCTTTTAAAATGCCCTAAAGCGGATGATCTTTTTATGTCACATTTCTGTTTTTAAACGATAGATACTGTGACCTTACATGGTTTTCTATATTCTTAGTATTTAGCTTTTCCTATCAACTTAGTTTATCAATGTCCATCCATTTCAGTCGGCAAATTATCTCTATTGATTTTAAGATGGATCCACTACTACAATTGCATCTTTTCTCAACTTCCATGATATGGTATATAGTAGCATTCCATTTATGCAGCATTGACCTGGCATGGAAAAAGTGTAAACCTTAAATGGAATTCGATTATCTAGGTTAACTATGGGAAAAATTTGGATAAAATTTGGGAGCTAAAAACTAGTTCGAGTTGTAAAAATAGAGAAAAAAATAATTTTGCTATTTCATGTCAAATATGGTGTGTAGAGATGAGATTAGACAATACCATATAAAAATGCAAAACATAAAAAAATGCATATGATTAATAAAACATTTTATTTACCTAAGAGGGCTTATGTAAAAGGAAACAATTGGTCCAGTAATTAGGACAGTTGTATGATACAATATGGCCTACCATTTTAGGTGCAACCTTCTGTTTTAAATAAACATTTATTAGGGTATAATTTAATAGAAGACCCTCATTAGGATATTATATTTTAACCTGTACAAAATATGTATTTAAAGTAATTAAAAAAAACCCTAATGCTAAAAATAAATTGTTCAGACTTCATTCTGCCTATTGCTCTTTTGTGCGCTGTAGTATGGCTGGGACTCCTTTATATCCCTCTCACTCTAGTGGTTGTGGTTCTATATCATTCCGATGTCAAGGACCTTCTTGTGCCTCTGTTCCATAGTCCAGATCTCAGCAACAAGCTCACATTACCAGCTTTTGTCCACTACTTGCAGTTCTTTGACGTTGAATGTTAAAGGGGATTCTATGTGACGTTGGCTATCTTCTAGGGTTGTCCAACCTGGCCCCCTTAGTATTGGACTCTCCTCAGTGAGTATTCTCACACTCTGCATTGGTACTCTCCATGTGATCAATTCAGTTGTTCACCTGGATTGTCTTCTTTTTTTTTATTACAGCATGGAGTCTTCCTCCTTATTTATCGTACTTGCTTGGGGGTTTCCCTTTTTTTTAACCCCCTTTTGGTTTTTGTCAAGGACCTTCTTTTTTTTCCCTAGTCCTTCACTATTGTACCTGCTAAATGTTCCAGTCCCATTGATCTATTTTTGGTCATTTGTCAATATCAATATATTTTCTTTTTTCCTTTCTATATTTTTCTGCCTCTAAATGTGAAAAATGAGTAATAAAAAGAGAGAGTTATGAATAAAAGAATATCAGAAACACTCTTTGAAATATTTGGAAAACATCATGGCAAATGTAATGGATCATGATTACTCAGGATTAATCAAGAATTTTTCTAGTAATATGCTACCATAACATGGTATGTGATACTTGTGCAAAAGCATTCTTCTTTAGAATTGTAGATGCTAGGGTTAATTACATATTCTAGTTGATTAAAGTATTGTTTGTAAAGGTTAGTTTATGTGTTGGATTCGCAAATGAAATCTTGGAGTTTATGGGGATGAGTTACGGTGATAATGGAAACTGCTGTCCTACATACATGAAAATTCCAACTTTGGGAGACTGATTTTGTAGAATTTCAATTCACTGTCTCAAGTATAAGTGGACTGTCTTCATGGATATACATAAATTGAATCCCTAGAAATGGAAGTGTCAATACATAGTTCCAAACAATATCCAATGTTAGAGTCACTCAAGGACTCAAGCCTCCAGGATCACCTAGAACCTAAGTAAACTTAATATGTGAATAAGTCCCCTTGCTAGGTACAAGACATTTATTAACACCAACACCCCCCCTTAAGTGCAGCTTAGGGGGTAGATTATTATGCAAAGATGCAAAACATGAAAATGATTATTATGGGTCCTAGCTACTAGGCCATGTTAGGTACCCATTTATAATACAATCTCTCACAAACGGAGAAAAGGAGAAAACCCAGTGGGACAAATCTCCTCTCGAAAAGAGCGAATAGATATAAACAAGGATGATGTATGGA
>VDFB02372442.1:0-38103 GCA_007258455.2 Sequoia sempervirens
TGCTTCATGCCTTCTAAAAATTTCTTTCCAGCAACAAAACAAATTCTAGCACTACTGCATACCTTTTCTTCATCCTTCTTCAGGGGTTTCAACTTATGTCGGATTCCATCCTTCATCAAGGAATGAGTGTTTGCATGGCCATCATGTATAGCACGCCTATCGAACTGCCACGACCTCCCCAACAACATGTGACATACATCCATGGGGATGATATCACAGAGTACCTCATCACAATAGCTTCCAATCTTGAACTTCACCAGGCACTGCTCATTGACCAGAACTTTGTGGTCTTTCTGCAACCAGGCAATCCGATATGGATGTGGATGCCTTTTTCTTTTTAGCTCCAGCTTCGTAACCATCTCCTCTGACACCAAATTATTGGTGCTTCCACTATCAATAATGACTTCACAACATTTGTCTTCACACTTGCACCTTGTGCGGAACAGATTCTTCCTCTATTCTGGCTCCTTCTCTTCAGTTACAAGGGCTCTTCTAACCACTAGGACTTCTCCCCCTTCAGCATCATCTGAATGCTCGGACTGCACCTCCTCATCTGCATGTGCAACCCTTCCATGACCTTCTGGACTTCTGTCCGTCCTTCCTTGGTGTTGTGGACATTCATAGGCCCGATGCCCTTCTTCACCACAATGGAAACAAGTTCCTCTAAAACCACCTCTTCCGGGTCCATGCCCAGATCTTCCTCGTCCTCTACCCCTTTGATCACCACTATTTTGATCACGAGGGCGGTAGAAGTTATTATTCATCTAAACTCGACTAGTACCCACATCTTCATTTTTCCTTTCATCCTCATTTTAGCTCCCAAAAGATCTTCCACTACCCCTTCCACTTTGACCTCCATGGCCTTTTTGCTTGCTATCAAATCTTTTGTTGAGCTTCTCCTCAACTTTCAGAGAAAACTGGTATGCATCCTCAATGGTAGTCATTCTGACCAGGCTTAGCTCCTCTTGAATGCTCGGTCGTAACCCATTAAGATAGCAGACTGCCTTCTCGCGGTGGCTTACGCATGGCCGTTGATGATCATCTTGTGAAAATCTTCACGTGTATTCTTTCCGCGAATCGCTTCCTTGCTTCAACCCTTGCAATTTCTTCGAGATCTAATTCATGTCTTGGTATGAGCCTTCTTCGGTTTCTCCACCATGCGATCCCAACTGCTGATCTTTCCTTTTCCTCTTCGATTTCTCTCCAACTGGACCTCTTTCCACCATATATTGGCATGGCCCTTCAGCTTTGTCTTTGCAAACTTAACCCGATCTGGGTCCTCAACTTCTTCATACTCGAAATATTCTTCTAGCTCATTGATCCAATCGATCAACTCCTCCGGGTTCAGACTTCTGGAATAACTGGGGACTTCAATTCTGGGTCTTTTTCCGATCTTTGAAATGGCCCTTATCAACCACATCTGATCTTGATCGATCAATTCTTCTTCCTCTTCTACATCTGAATCTTCCACCTCGTCTTCATCCTCACTTTCTCCTCTCCTTCCTGGGTTTAACCCTCTTCTCATCTGTTCTTGCAACACATCAATTTGTCTCTGGAGGGCTCTGAAACCCTCGACTGCCAATGGATCTCTTCCATCAGCATTTCTACCACCTTGGCCACCTCTGGCACCGCCACGCCTACCA
This sequence comes from Sequoia sempervirens, assembly GCA_007258455.2. Taxonomy (NCBI): domain Eukaryota; kingdom Viridiplantae; phylum Streptophyta; class Pinopsida; order Cupressales; family Cupressaceae; genus Sequoia; species Sequoia sempervirens. The sequence goes on from VDFB02372442.1 coordinate 1,644, forward strand.
GGCATCACTCTTGGGGGCATCTTGAAGATCTTGAACCCACAACCACGGTCCTGGTGGAAACTGCCTCACGATCGGCGATCTGTTCACATGCTCAAGACAACCCGCTCTGATACCACCTGACGAGGGAGCAAACCCGAGACACAGAAATACACTCACAAAACAGAGAATAATATTTTATTCATAAATATTGAGCTTCTTACATGCAGAGGATCTCAAATCCCCTTTCACAGCATGCGAACTTCTTTTCCCAAAAAGTTACCCAAAAATCAGAAACAAGCCCCTAAATAGACCCATTTCGGTTTGGAACCAAAAACAACCTTTGAGATAAGATTTTTGACGGTTTGGCACCAAAATTACAATTTGAAATTCAAGTTTAAATTTAGAGTTGAAAATTAGCACATTTCTAAAATATGCACCAACTTTTGGCAGCCATAACTTTTAATCTGACTGTCGGATCTTCAATGATAATACCTTTTCGGAAAGCTCTCGAAAAGGTGATTTTCCATAAAGTAGGCCTTTGGAAAACTACTTTGGCGTTTCTGCACATTTTCAGGCCCATCCAGGATCGTTTGGTGCCTCAAACTGAGCTCAGAAGGTTTTTTAGGGAAAAAAGCAGAAATTGGAACTTGAATAACTTTCAAGTCGTGAATGATCTTGACCTAATTCTTTCACCAGACAGTGTATTTTTCCATCCTGAACCTTCCCATAAATTTCTATCTTCCCATGACTTCAAATTCAAACCTGCTAAAAATAGCAGTTGAGCAGAAAAAGTAGAAAAGTAGTTCTGAAAGTTGGAAACTCTTATTCGACGAAAAGGGTATCCAGAAATACAAAAACATCTACAAAAAGAAAACAACAGGAACAAAAATAGAAATCATCTTTTGGGTGATGCAAGATTGCCCTCACACCACTGGATGCTCCTGCATCATAAGCAAAAATTTAAATAATATAAATTTTTAGAAGATGTGCTATGATATAGAAATATGCTCAAAACATGTGCATAACTTAGTGAGTCAATCATTCATTCCTATCATTTATCCATTTTATCATGACATTGCCATTGTGGAAGTGGAAAGACTTACAAAGGGTTTGAATGAGGCAAGCCCCTAAATGGCCGAACATTTTCCATCTCTTTGAGTTTTGAGTTTTTATGTTTCAAGAGGATTGAAGGGAGCTTGAAGAAAACTTGTTCATTGTTTCATTTGATGCCCTACATCTTGTAAACTCGTGGAAACTCATCTATAGAATTATTTGATAGTGTTCCAATAATTTTGCAAGTGGAAATAATAATCCCATATCTATCATCATGGGATCCCAAAAGTAGAACATTAAAGGCCTACACAGACCCATATTCCCTAGGGTGACTTTGTCCTTCTACAACACTCAGACGAAACTTCTAGTGATAGGTACCCAGTCCTCTACATTTCCTAGATCTTCCTGATAGTTGTTATTTCAGCCTATACATTGTCAATATCTTGCTTTTTTATATTAGGGGACATAGTTGAATTAGGTTAATCATAGAAAATTAATTCCAATCCATTTTCCATCCCTTAAAGATGCATATCCAAGTCTTATTAGATCGCCTCCATGGTTGAAACTCAATCTATACACCTTGTTGATCTCCATCTTAATGAAGACTTAGATAGAGGCCTTGAATTCTATTGTTCTAAGAACTTACAACTGAGGATCACCTTTTTCTATGTTTAAAAACCTTCAATCTTGGTAGGATCTTTCATTATTAATAGTGAGTATACACATTTTTGTTAGTGCAAGATTTGTTTGAAAATTCAACTACCAAGTTGCACTATGAAGTATGCAAGGACTAGAAAAGGAATCAACCACCTATAAAGTTGAGTTGAATTCATGGGGTTGGACCGATGCTCATGATTGGGATCTTAAATGGAGTCACCAATTATTTTTACATTTCCTTGGAGTTGACACATTTTACCAAGGTGCATAAGCACTAATTTGTGTGGTACTTACTTTCAAAACCTATGTGGTATTAAATATATGGGGTGAAATGAGAATAACCATTTTTCATCTAGTCATTTTTTTCTACATTCATCTTTGACTCTTATAATCAAGGCCACACTAAGTGTACACCATGTTTCTTCATAGCATGCAAGCACAATTTCCATCTTTGCACTTATCATGAAACTATGCTAAGCCAAGAAAATACACTCAAATGAGATTATGACACTTGTATTTGATTTGATTGTTCTACATAGAGCTAAATAAAAGTTTAGAGAATATACAGTGGGAAAACACAACAATGTAATTTCAACGTTACTTGGATTTTTACATCATACATTATAAGAAATATTTATAATACCAACCAAATGGTGGCACATCATCACCTCAATAACACACAAATACACATAAGTCAGAAAAATTATCACCTAGTTGGATACACATGGCCACATAGTGCATAAGCAAAAATTTAAATAATATAAATTTTTAGATGTGCTATGGTATAGAATTATACTCAAATCAAATTCAAACATGTGCATAACTTTGTGAGTCAATAATTCATTCCTATCATTTATCCATTTTATCATGACATTGCGATTGTGGAAGTGGAAATAATTATAGAGGGTTTGAATGAGGCAAGCCCCTAAATGGCCCAACATTTTCCCTGTCTTTGAGCTTTTATTTTTTATGTTTCAAGAGGATTGAAGGGAGCTTGAAGAAAAATTGTTCATTATTGCATTGTATGTCGTATATCTTGTAAACTCATGGAAACTCATCTATAGAATTATTTAATAGTGTTCCAGTAATTTTGCAAGTGGAAATCATAATCCCATATCTATCATCAAAAGATCCCAGAAGTAGAACATGAAAGGCCTACATAGACCCATATTCCCTAGGGCCACTCTGTCCTTCTACAACACTCAAACAAACTTCTAGTGATAGGTACAATGTATTCCTCTACATTTCATAGATCTTCCTTCAAGTTGTTATTTCAGCCTATACATTGTCACTATCTTGCTTTTTAATATTAGGGGACATAGTTGAATTAGGTTAATCATAGAAAATTAAATCCAATCCATTTCCCATCCCTTAAAGATGTAGATCCAAGTCTTATTAGATCACCTCCATGGTTGAAAGTTAATCTATACACCTTGTTGATCTCCATCTTAATGAAAACCTAGATAGAGGCCTTGAATCCTATTGTTGTAAGAACTTAGGACTTAGGATCACTTTTTTCTATGTTGAAAGACCTTCAATCTTGGTAGGAGCTTTCGTTATTAATAGTGAGTATACACATTTTCCTTAGTGCGAGATTTGTTTGAAAATTCAACTACCAAGTTGCACTATGAAGTATGCAAGGACTAGAAAAGGAATAAACCACCTATAAAGTTGAGTTTAAGTCATGTGGTTGGACCCATGCTCATGATTGGGATCTCATATGGAGTCACCAATTATTTTTACATTTCCATGGGATTGACACATTTTACCAAGGTACATCAGAACCAATTTTTGTTGTACCTACTTTCAAAACCTATGTGGTATTAAATAAATGGGGTGAAATTAGAATCAACCATGTTTCATCTAGTCAATTTTTGCTACATTCATCTTTGACTCTTATAATCAAGGCCACACTAAGCATACACCATGTTTCTTCATAACATGCAAGGATAATTTCCATTTTTGCACTTATCATGAAACTATGCTAAGCCAAGAAAATATACTCAAATGAGATTATGCCACTTGTATTTGACTTGATTGTTCTACATAGAGAAAAATAAATGTTTAGAGAATGCATGTAGTGGGAAAACACAACAATGTAATTTCAACATTGCTTGGATTTTTACAACATACATTATAAGAAATATTTATAATACCAACCAAATGGTGACACATCATGACCTCAAGAACACACGAATACACATAAGTCAGAAAAATTATAACCTAGTTGGATACACATGGCCACATAGTGCATAAGAAAAAATTTGAATAATATAAATTTTTAGAAGATGTGCTATGATATAGAAATATGCTCAAATCAAATTCAAACATGTGTTTTGATATTTTTGAAGAGAAACTTTAAATATTTATGCACAACTGACAAGAGAACTTCTATGAAGCATAGCCATGTATAACCAAGCTTCACATGAAATTGATCTGACATTGGGATGATGGAGAATGAGACATCTAATTGTCTCAGTCTGATTTTTAGAGGAAGGGTGATTGATCCCATCGTAGGGAAAGTGAAGCCATTATGTGTTTTTATCTAGATTGTTTCGGCTGATCATATGTTTCTTGATAGAGTTCATGCACAAGTAAGAATTATTTGGTTGTGACATTCTCTCCACAGGCAAGATTAATTAGTATCACATTAGTGGGCTTTTCATTGATTCAACTAGACATGTAAAGAGGACCATCAGCTACATTTATAATAATATCTTTAAATGAGAAAGTAATGTCAAGAGGCTTTTTAGCTTAGCCCTTATGAGGTTGATTTTTGATCAATGCAACAAACCCATCGATAGGATTTTTTCATTAGTATCTATAGGACCTTGTTCAATAGTATCAATGTTGTCATCATCCATGTAAACATTCATCACATCATTCTTCTTAGTTTCACTAGCTTCGAAAAATGAAATATTATGATTGGGCATAGAGTTGGTAAATATTTGCAAGTTTGGGTTAGGAGGGGCAATAGACTTATTTCCTTGATCATTAACACCTCCAACTTGAAGTGGACTAGAATCAATGAGGTCTTATACAAGATGATTAAGACACTTACAATGTTTCATGTCATGTCCATTTTGTCGATGAAAATGGAAATAAGAATTTGATCTAAAGTTTGGAGGTAAATGCTTACTAGGATTGAGAGTTTTAATGGGAGGTAAGGTGATCATTTTCTATTCTAGAAGTTGAAACATTGTGTTATGGAGGGTATCGGGTAAGGGAGTAAATTTCCTAGCCGGAAATCCAAATGTGAAAGGAGTTGTCTTCTTTATAGCAACCACTTGGGCAACATGTTGAGTTGGTTGAGGGGGATTTAGTTTAAGGAAGCCTTTATTTTGTTTCCTAAAAGGTTGGTAATTGTTTTGATTTATATATTTGGACTTCTCATATCAGCTAGAGGTGGGTTTTGTTTCATGACTACTAATCGAATTTTGATAATCATGAAGGGCAGTACACAAGTGTATGAAGGAAGGAAACTTCATCATTCCAAGATTATCTTGTATCTTAGTTTACAAATTCTCAATAACCATTCTTTGAAGGTGAGCATTGGGAATATTTATGTCAAGTTGGGAATAAAGCATTTGGTAGAGTGAAATGAATTCAGTAACTTTTTCATCATCTTTTTGCTTATATCTCATCAAATCAGCTAAGGTCATTTTAGGAGTCATGTGCACTTGGAAATGGTTAATAAAGGCCTCAAAAATTTTAGTGAATGAACAAATTGAGTTATTCGATAATGAGGAAAACCATTCTAAGGTAGTTTATTTCAAGGACCTAGGGAAAAGCTTAGCCAAGAGCTTATCCTCAAGAAAAAAAACACTACATAAGGAAGTATAAGTGAAAACATGGTTAGAAGGATCTCCTTTCCCCCCATATTTCTCAAATATAGGAATCCATATACCTTGTGGTATCAATGTTCTTAATATCTCCAAGGATAAGGGATTGCTTTTGACATAGTATGATGGTTGGTTGTTTTGATTTTCGTGTATGCTAGAAATTTTCTTTTGAAGGGATGAAACATTTTTCAAAAGTTGATTAATGATGGCATCATTTCTTGTATTTTGAGATGGAGGTGCATATCTATTTGAAGGGGAGGTGAATTGAATTCTTACAGGAGGTAAAGTGGTAGGAGATATCATGTGTGATGCCACAAAAGTACAAGGATTGCTAGCGGAAATACCCAAGGAAGGAAAGACATTACTAGTAGGTTGCATCACTATCATAACTTGAGGGTTGGTATAGGTGGGAATAAAGGAAATAAGTATGGGAGGAGGAATTTGAGTTCCTCCTTGACTTTGGACATTGTTTGAAGGTTGAACACAATTAGTAAGTTTGCCAAAATTTTGAACTAGGTTATGCACAAGTTCTATTCCTTCTTCACTTTCAATCATGTGATGTATGCTATCTATGGTGGGAATAGTAGTGGTTGAAATGTTTTCAATACTCACTTGATGTTGTAGGTTTGCTAAGTCTATGGATTTGGATTATGTTTTCTTGAGGAATGCAAGTAACCATTGTTTCAACACTTGTTATGCTACTTGAATCTAGTTATGCAAGTAACTAGTAATACTAGGACTCATACAACACAAGTGGTGATTTAGTCCTAGTATCAAGGCTGATATGAAACTTTGATATCCTCTAGTGTTCTCTTGTAGCTTCTCTCCTTTTCGATCTCTGAGTTTGAAACTCTGAATTCCAACTTGTAGGTGACTTCTGTGATCTTGCAAGATAGATGACAACTACATGACAACTTTGAAACTTTGAAAATTTTCTCCAATATTCCTCTTCAATGTATCTTCAACCTAAATCTACAAATCACACATCAAAGAGAGGGAGAAATGTTGTTGTGTTAATCTATAGGGGTTTTCCTTAGTCAAACCCCATTTTGGTAATCAAACCTTGAAATAAAATGAAATAGAATTGAGAAATGATGAATGAACAAATATGTTATGTTGCAACTCACCAAACCCTTGGAACAAAGGCTAGAATATTGTGTGAAATGGCTAGAATGAATGTAGATCTTAACTCTTAATTGTCTGTTATGGACCTTGAATTGAATGTGTGCTTGAATCATGAAATACCTACATCACAAATGTTGGCTAAAAAATAAACATCATGCATGTTAACCTTTACATGATGCTTGAATCTTGAATATATCTCCAAAGTGCTTGATAATCAGCTCTTGAATGCTTTTGTGATCATTAAATTGCTATTATGCTTGAATACTTGAATTTCTAGATGACTTGTAAGCTTGCTAGGAGAAAATATGCTAAATAACCTTGTATTTATACTTGTTTATGCCAAATTTCCTGAAATTACAATACTAGAAGCCGACATCGGATCTAGGAGAATAAAATCTTGCCAAGAATTTGAATTTAAAATAGGTCCAAGGTAAGCAGGAATCATATGCCAATTGTGTCATATGAGTCCCAATAGCCTAGGATTGGGACACAAATTTCAAGAAATGTTATGTTCTATGCCAAATTCAAGACCAGGCCCCAAACTTAGGTGGGACACATATGCCCAAGGTGGTGTATAAGTCCTAGATCACTAAATTTGGGCCATACAATCACAAATCACTAAATTATGATTGGTCGTTAGATATGTGGTAGGATTATCCTCAAAAAGATGCATTAAATAAGGCTTGTGGATGTAAAATAGGACCAAATAAGGCAAAAAGAAGCCTAATTTTAGCTGGGAGGGCCCAAACAAGTGTGAAAATGTAAAGGAATATATTTTTCTACACTACATAAGGAATTTCATTTATTTAGAGAAGATAAAGATAGATAAACTAAATAATTAAAATAATTACTTAATTTAGAGAATAATGCACGAATGATTAATTAAATAAATAAAATGATTAATTTATTCATGATGAATGGATAATGTTGAGAGAAAATTGGATAATTAAATAATTAAAATAATTATTTAATTAAGGAAGAAGTGAATGTGTAGAATTTAAATAATTGAAGTAATTATTTAACATAGAAAGGGCATAGGTTCCACCTTTGAAGACAAAATCAATGTGCTCAAATTTTATTTCTTGGTTTAGTTAATACAAATAATTTTTAGACTTAATATCAACTTTCACCATGTAAACCTTGTTGTTATATGTATGCTTCATTATGTGGTGAAGAGTGGAAGGAACCACTCCCATAACATGGATCCATGGTCCTCCAAGAAGAATATTATATGATAAGGCATCCCACATGGCATGGATTAGGGTAGGTAAAATTATGAGACCTAGTTTAAAAGGTAATATAATCATTCCTAATCGTTACCTACCAACATTACAAAAACCATGAATAGACAAAGCATTGGGCTGAATGAGAGATCTATCCATGCCAAGCTTGTTTAACAGTTCAATATTACAAGTTACATTAAGACCTGGCCTATTATCAATAAGGATACAATTAACACTAGTTTATTAATGATGACTATTATAATCAAGGAATTATATTACTTTTAAATTTCAAGATGGGGTAACTCACTTTGATAAAAGACAATGTCTAAATTTGTTGAATTCAAGCCCTCAAGCAAAGCTGGTACATCATTTGGTTTAGCATAAGGTGGCATGCAACAACTTTATGTAAAGCCTCTTGAATCATATTATGATAAATAAGTGAGTTTTGAACCAAATCACACAATGCAACCTTGGCTAGGTTAGCATGAAGCTGCTCCACAAGATCATATTCTTTACCATTATGTTGAGGCAAACAAGGTGAGGGAGGGAGAATAAGATGTGGGAATGGTATTGATGACATAATGATTGGTGTTTGTTTTCTTTTTTTCTTAATTTCTTGTATTATATGTATGATAGACATGGTAACATTGTTGTTATGATAGTTTTTTTTTTTATGTGGTTATGTTGAGTCAATTGTCTTGCAAAATTTAGATATGGTCGAGAGGTTTTTGTTTTTTTTTCGGTGGTCTGATGATAAGAATAAGTTGATTTTGTGTTGGAGGTGTATGTGAACAAGGGTAAATAACTAGTTATGGTGTGATTACATTTATTATTCTTTGACATTTTGAAAATTCAAGTCAATGGATGATTTAGGTGAGATGAAACCATTGAGAGTTTCATTAAAATACCAAAATAATCACTACTAAAAGGTTCATCATATGTATAATAAACATTATAGAAAGATATCTGACATGGCCATATGACCGTACCTTCTCCAAAAAATTAATTACAACATTAATTATAAATTTTAATTTATGTTTATTCCTCTTAACACTAGTTATGATAAAAAAACCACTCAAGTCTGTTACAGACACAATATTTTTAAAAAAGGTTTAAGAAATGCATAGAGAGTACAGATATCAGTTAGTCTAAGTCTAAAACAAAAATTACTATAATTTTCCCCAATTTTGTAAAAATGTGACATAATATAATGAACAAGGATTTTTAGATTTTACAAAAGTGATATTGTTTTAAACCAATTAATGTACTAATTCATAAAATTAACAAAAATATTTTATAGTTATAATGTATTACCAAAATGCAAATGAAACAAACTTTCTAATTATTGTAATAAATTCAGTAAATAACACCTTTTCCAATGCAAACATACCTTTTTGCAAACACAAGGACATCCCAAATTTTGAAATTTTTCTTGACAGTTCGAATCTAAAGGGTATGTAATGCAAGTCAAAATATTTATTTAATGTAGGATATGCCAAGCTCACCAAAATATGATGTGGAAAAAGAGATCGAAGATTTAGTAATAGACTACTGAGATCATTTTTTCTTTGCATTAACATTAGAAGTCAATCTGACAAGGTGATAAGATTTGCTAAGAACCTAGAGGAGAGCCAATCTTCTCTTGAGCTAGTTCTTTTGTTGCTTTAATAAATTATTAGATTTAATCTAAATTAATTGACATATTTAACTATGTTTAACCTAATTTGAAAGTACATTATTTTAGGCACAAAATAAATTGAGAAATCACAACCTGAAGAGATATATGACAAGGGTAGAATCTTTTGCACCTGTACTATAAAAATGGAGTTGATTTAGAAGGTCAAGGGTGCTAGCACCCTTGACTAAGAAGTACAAATCCAACTTTGTAATTTTCTGACTTAGAACATATAGATTTGCACTTTGTTCTTTTCCTTTATAATTTTTCATCTTCGAATCTAAACCTATAAAATCACAACAAAGAGGGGAAAAGGGTTGCTATATAGGATTTTTGCTTTGTCAAACCCTTGTTTTGGTATTTCTACCTCCATAAATAATTGATTGGTTGACTGATAAAATGTGTGTTCCTAACCTTAAGTGTGTCTAAGATTGTATTGAGCTAAAATAATAAAAGTACTACTCAAATATGCTAGAAAGGACTCCTAAATGAAAGGAATGAGATCAACCCAAGAGAAAGTCAAATACCCTTTGGAAAATTTGAATGTATAAATACCTTTCTTAGGGTAACTAGTAGATCAATGTCTAAATATTTAAACAACGTAAAAATAAGTCAGTAAGTGGTTGACAGAAACCAAAAGCTATCTCCAAGATTAAGAGTCCATCACATCCTTCCATTGGGATCAAATTCCAATTATTGTGCTAACTTGAATAATTCTAAATTTTTTCTTGTAAATCTATAAAAGTTGATGCATTTTTGGTAGAGCTCTTCCATATTAATTTCTTCATCTCTTTTATTTGAAATAATAATTCATGTTTATATAGTGGGACATTGGAATAAATTAAAGTGTAGGTTGACTCATTTATTTTAATTTTTGGGATTAATTTACCACCAAGTCTCAAGTTTGAATTCTTATCTCTGAAATTAGAGATCAACAAGAATAGGAAATCATTTTTTTTTTGGGAAAAACACCTAGACTAGGGTGCTGACACCCCTGTTTATCCCTTTTACACTCATCCAATTTTGATTTGGAAGTTTAGGGTCTATTTAATCAAGACTTGATAGTGTTCATTTTCACATATTAACTATGAATATAAGCACTTTTGGGGACCGATTTAGTGAAATATAATTGATAAAGCGCTTTCTAGGGTAGCACTAGCATGTTCTCCTAGGTTAATATGAAAGTTCAAGGGTAGGGTAATATCTAAAATACATTAATAAAGAGGCTACTAAAGCAAGTTCCAAATAGAGTGTGAAATTGTACTTTCTGCTTAAAGGGAGTACAATTTACAATGCTAGTACAAGCCTCTTTTCACCAAGAGCACTTATGAAATTGTGATTAGCGATTGGATTGATGAACCAGAAGAACAGTATGGGAGAGGACCCAATTGGTGCACATGATCTACTAACCACCTTTTTCTTATGCATCAAGGGTCTTGCATGTTGATTATTTTTGTTCATCACTTGTAAAGTTGAGAGATTACTGTTATATTTTTATGCGATAAATGGATAAAATGTAGCGCTTGTTACATGTCAAATGAAAGAAGCAACCAAGCCTATAGTGACACATAAGGAATATAATAATGCAGAACTTTATGCACAATTGTACTCTAACCTCTATCCTAATGTTTCTAGACAACTCAACAAAGACGTGATTAAGTCCTTTCTACTAAATAAACTAGAGGTGATTAATCATATCGATTACTATAAAAAGAAAAGAAAGAAAGTTGGTCAAAAATGAATTCTAGGATAAATGAACAAAGATATAATTAGGTCCTTTCCCCTCAATAAAATTGATATGATTTAGTAGAGTCAAGTGATTAGATTCATTGACTAATAAAAAAAATGGTTGATAAAAAATAAATTCATAGATAACTTAACAAAGATGAAAGTCTATCCTTTCTTTTAAATAAAGTTAAGTTGAAAGAGATATTGATAAAAAAAATTAATTATTAGACAACTCAACAAAGACATAACTTTGTCCTTTCACTAAAGTAAAAATGATAGTTGATAAAAAAAACAAATACTAGACAACTCATAAAAAGATAAGTCTATCATTTCCTTAATAAAAACATTTTTTTTATACAACTCCACAAAGATTAAAGCTTGTCCTTTGAAAAGAACAGTTTGATAAAAATACAAATACTTAAAAATGACAATTCAACATAATCATAGCTCTCTACTTTCCCTTAAATAAAGCTGAGAGCTGTCAGATCGACTGATGAAGAAAAGAGTTGGAAAGAAAGCAAACTCTTAAACAAGTCAACAAACACGTGAGCCATGGTTGGGCTTGTACTCCAACTTAATACAAAGAGATTGCCAGATCTATCTGTGCAGGTCAGCTTAAGCTACGAACAATATCTAAAAATTGGTAAGATTTTGAATCGAAGGAATGCTGCTTTTGCATATACAGATTTGGAAATGCTTTAATTTCAGTCGATTAATCGGATAATTGAAAGTTTGATAGAAATATTTTGTTGGTATGATGATTTTGACAGGAACAGAAATGGTGAAGTGGAGAAACAGTGGCGGTGGTTACAGGCGCCAATAGGGGAATAGGCTTGGAGATTGTTCGCCAGCTGGTGTGGAAGGGCATCACTGTTGTGCTTACGTGTTGCAACGAGAAGAATGGGGTGGCTGCCATGAAAGAATTGGGTGAAGCAGGACTTGATAATGTTCATTTTCACATATTAGATGTGCAGAGCTCCCAAAGTGTTTCAGATCTGACCGAATGGTTGAAAAGAATGTTTGGAGGATTAGATATTTTGGTAATTATATGATAGTATTTGAGCTTGTGTTATTTTTTTTTTTTGTTGAAGGTTGTTATTGAAGATCTTGTCTAAACAGTTCTAACTTTTGATTTGCTTAGATGGTTTATCTGAAATCATATTAATAGATGATTATTCAAAGAAAATAATGTGATTTCAAAGAAGATTAGTAAATTCTTAGAGTCATCCGATATTGAGAAATTAGATTTTGAGAGACACGAAACTAGAGTGCACGGACTACTGAATCCTTTCCCTATTTGATTTTATAAAATGTATTTTTTTTAACAGATAAACAATGCAGCAGTGTTGGGGCAAGACATGAATTGGAAATTGATGGACAAAATTGGGGTGGATTTGCGCCAATTACTGGTGAGTTGGGTATAAACTTTTTCACTATGTTTGTTTATTAAGAGAATCAAGCACTAGATCCCATCTTCCATGAATGTGAAGAAATAAGCTCTGTCGTCCAATATGTAGACTTCATACAATTTGGGCTTTTACAGAACCAAGATTGGCAATTCACAAGCTGTCTCAGATGACTTTAACAACCTCTATGTAGGGATAGGTGATTGCTTATACATGCGCTACATGTTTACAAAATCATTTTTCAAGTCAGGTGTTATGCCAGGTTACTTGATAATCTCTGTGCAGAGGCTGAGAAAATATTTTCATGCCGTACGGCCTTAAAATATCAAAGTCACGGCTTTTTGACTTCCTTTTGCCCTTTGTAAAATGAGAGGAGGAGAAAACTACTCTATTTTTACTTGAGGGTTAAGGGTTAGTGGTGTAGGAGCACCCAAGCAGAGATATGCCTCAAGAAGGAAAATTCAAGTCTTGATTGGAAATATGATGTAATAATGATGTATTAAAGTCTAAAACACCATTTCATGCATGTATTAGGTCCTAGTTTATAATTTTGAGGTCATAGGTTGCATAATGTAAAAATTGCAAAAATTAACAAATTGTTGTCAATACAAAATTGTAAAAATGCAATAAATTGCAAAAATAGAGGAATGTGAAGGGACAAGTAGTTAAAGAATCAGTTTTGAGTGTTGGATATGGTTTATATAGGCCTGATTTTTCTGTTATTTTGCTGTTTTTATGTTATTTTCCTGATTTTTCTGTGTTGCAGGCCATTGTATGGTGCTTAAAACCTCTCCTCCTCCATTGTGTGTTGTAACCCTATGAGTCTAGTTTATTCTACAATTGATTTCATCAAAAAATGTTTTGATTTGAGTAAGTTATTGGAAAAATACTCCAAGCCGGTCAAAACCCTGATTTAGGGTGGCAGCAAACAATTAAAATTGAGTTTCTCCCAATTTACACGGTGGAACAACCTAAATTTTGTTTTAGGGCTATCAAACAAGTATTTTGTGAAGAAGGAAGAGTCCTAATTGAAAGGACAACAAGAATTTGTTAAATGATTGAAAAGTTGAGTGTGGATTGAGAATTTGCTTCCCCTGTTCTGCATCAGTTAGGGATTTTAAAATGGTCCTTTTAAGTTCTATTTTTTTTTGGGTTATGAAATTATGTTTTATATTAATTGTATAGAGTTTTTAAAATAATAATTTATTGTAAAGTTTATATAAAGTGTGATTTTAAACAACATATCAAAAGAGAAAATATAATAACATGTTTCAAAGTATCAACAATTATTAAATTAATTGTAGGATGTGGAACACAATCATCTTATTTTCATATATCATGTTTATTTTGGCCATCCTGCATGGACTTCCAATGTGTAAATGAATCATCATTAGAGATGGATTGTAGGATTGAGAATAGATGGAAAGAATGGAAGGAACCAAGATAATCACTTCTCTCATCACTTTGAGATGATCTAAGCATCTATTTAGGTACTACACCCATGTGGAAGATGGTTAGTTATGGATACATAATTTTTTCAAATAATTTAGAATTATTCTTTCACCAAGAATGTTTTTTTGTTAGGGAATGAGGTTGGCTTCCTTGTTCAATTCATTTGGCTTTATCATTCTTTCCTACTAAAGATTAAGTTTTTATTTGAAAGGATGAAAATTCTACTAGTTTTAACTAGAAACATGTTTATCCTATCTTTTCTAGTCAAACAAAGTCTCTAGCGATTTTAAATGTGTTAATGCAGATTCAAGTTGGTTAGTAAAAGAACTTTGGATGTACAATGACACACATTTCCCTAACATTGCTTCCTCACATCTAGTTATATTGACTGACATCAAGCAAATTCATGGCTAGCAATTCACCATAGGAAAATTCATCGCTAACAATTCACTGTGGGAAAATTCACCGTCATGACACATTCACCTCAAGGAAAATTCACCGCCAACAATTCACCACCAACAATTCACTACATTTTTATTATTATTTTTATTATCATAAATCAAATTATTCTTTTGCAAAAAAAATCAAAGTTTTGGAAATATATATTAAAAAATGTTAATGTGATTAATTTTCCAATTTTCCTCAATGGTGGTGAATTTTCCCGCAGTGAATTGCTGGCGGTGAATTTTCCTAGAGCCATCTTGACTATACTAAAGATATAGTTAGTTAGGTTCCCAATAGCACACTCTAGAGTTGTAGAGGTTTGTTGTCTCTTCTAGAGCTAGCCAATGTGTAGGTTGGTCTCCTCCCCGCATAGTGTAGTCTAATTGATATCCTCCTAATGCTGGTAATCCCTCCTCAACATCTTTCCATTGACATGGGTGGACTCTATTCTAAGGTAGGAAAATTTATCTTAGCTAACAAAATGATTTCATTCAAGTTATACTCATTCTTGCTAATTAGCCATAAACAAATAACATTAGATGGGATTCTATTAATGATGGAAAATACTTACTTCATGGAAGGTGGGGTTACCTTGATGATAGAGATTCTCCCCTAATTTTAAGTTTTCTATCTCTTACAACTTAGTTCTCTTTTTAGTATTACTATGACCTCATGATTTTGTGATTAATAGTTTCTTTTCAACTTAATTCTCTTTTTAGTATTACGACGACATTGTGGTTAATTGTTCCTTTTTTGAGGTGCGAAGTCATTTTATACAATTACTTCCTTTTATTAGACTGCATGGACTCTTTATCTTTTACTTACATAATATAAGATTTACTTCTATTTTTTCTATTAATTTTTAGGATAAACATGTGTTATATGTATAATTTTAAAAATAATTAATTACATTTATGTATCTCACTATTTTGATGTAAGGGAGATTACATATTTTTGAGATGTGTGCTGAAGGAATACACAAACTATTCTTACCATTTAAATTGCATTTGAGTACTGTTTTTATTCAAATTATTCAAAATATCTTCTCTATTGCAGTTCTATGGAACAATGAATGATACTTCTCTGTACGATCATGAGAGTGTAAAAACTTGTATTGATATAAATTATTATGGTACAAAGAGAGGTGTGAAAGGCTTGCTATCATTATTAAGGGAATCGTCTGGCCGGCCACGAATTGTTAATGTCTCCTCTTTACATGGGCTTCTCAAGGTAATTTCATTTCTTTCACTGTTCTCAATATTCAGATTTCAATCAAATAAACCGTGTATGCAATATATACGTTTACAAAAGTTGTTTCACAGATGATACCAAATCCAGTGCTACAAAAACAACTTTCTGACGTGGATATTATTAGTGAGGAATTTCTGGATTCCATGTTAAGTCAGTTTTTAGAAGATGTTAAGCAAAACAAAAACTTGGAAGAGAAAGGATGGCCAGCCCCATTTTCTGCATACAAAATGTCAAAGATCTGTATGAACGCATACACACGTCTATTAGCCTGTGAGCTTTCTGATAAGGCGTACGTAAACTGCATTCATCCTGGATACGTTAAAACGAATATGACATATGGTACAGGAGACCTTTCACCAAGTGAAGGTGCTGAAAATGTAGTAAAATTGGCTTTGTTTCCTCGTGATGGACCTTCTGGTAACTACTTTAATGAAAAGGAGATCAGTGGCTTCTAAATGATTATCTTTCTAATTCTGAAACTACTTTTTTCATAAAGGAGACATTTCCCGTATTTTATATGAATAAACTATTAATTTAGATTGATTTATTCTTATTGGTGAATTTGTAAATATAGAAGTTTTCATATGTGTTTATGTTCATTCCATATTAAACAATTTTTTGTTGGCTATGAACAAATTCTACCAAGCACAACGCAAACTATCTTGAAATGATCGATGAACAAGAACCCAATAATTATCATAAGTGTTTGTTGGCTATGTTGTATAGTTGAAGCAAACTCTCTCTTAATTGATGCCTCTTGATTGATGTCTTTATTGATGTTCTTTTTATGCTGAAGATGCATGAAAAATTCAATAAAATGTGGGATACCACAAACGATATGCTGTAAATTTTGATAAAAACCAGAGGCTCATAATAACAGTCATGAATAAAAATAGATGATACAACACAATACATATAGATTTAAACAACATTTTTTTTAGTTTTTTATTTTTCCTTAATTTTCTTGCAGCTTTGAAAGGTTTAAAATATTTCCCTCTAACATGTTTTAAAACATGTTAAATCTCCTTTGAGAAACCTTTCCACTACACTTGAACAAAATCTTCACCTACTCACCCAAAATTCCATGGAATCCAAATTTGGAGTGCGTTAAAGTATGTAGGTCAATTTAATCTTTTAATATGGACAGTGTGTCATGCCTTCCCACGCTATCATTATTGAATCACATTTTGGGTCATATAGAATGAGTTTTGCATTGTTTGTTTGGCATTAGATCATCTCCATATACATCTAATTAGATCGTTAGATATCATTAAAGTTTGTATATTAACTTCTTTTAGATTTTTTTTAATAAATTATTATAACAAGAAAATAAGTATAGTAATAGTCTTATGTATGGAAATTATATATTAATGATCATATTTGAGTATCTCAAACAATAGTGCACAATATGGATGATATAGCTCATAGTCTCATCAAGGATATGATCAAAAATTTTAATCATAATGACTTTATTTACAATAAATAAAATATCAAAATAATCTTTTTTATAAGATCCTAAAAAATGTATTATATGCAATATAAAAAAAAATAGTAGAAATACTTCCAACGATGTTCCAAAACAATGAAGATTGAGCATTAAGTTTATGCTCTTATTCAATATTGGTGATTAATTAACCATAGTTTCTCAATATGATCTAGATACTTCCTTCATATATTGAGAAAGTGTTTCATTGGTATGAATTTCAACCCAACGGATTATAGAGATATTTGTTTAGCATACGATAGTATTAATGTACAAAAGAAAGATAGGTCACCATTTTTTCTTATCTCTAATGGTAAGTATATGTTAGAAATGTAAGTATATTTGTTTAATCAATAACATTGTTTGAGAATATAGAATGTGATTTGAATGAAGGTAGAGTCATAATCTTGTTGAGTTCTTGGCAACCCAAAAATGAGATCCATGCTCATGTTTTCCATAATTTTTGTAGTACTAATGGTTAAAATAAACCTATATAGTAATTGTGTATGTGAAATGATTCAAATATTAAAATCATAAACAATATAAATCATCAGTTGAGTTAAACATGGTGTCAAAATTGTGAATGGTGCAGTGCTCCATCAAAACCATGGTTCTAAAAAATAATTAACAGGTTGATTGAACAAAATGGTATCGCTCAATTCATGCGTCATGTGGTGCCAAGCCAAATTCAGAAATCAACCTGGCCAGTTGAATGGTGTCGTCTCTCTAATTAGTGGTGCATCCCTAATATGTGCAGCCAATTCAGTTAATAAGATGAAATATTGGTGAAGATAAATCAGCATTGAAATATAAAATTGATAGGTGTGTTGGCGGACCAAAGATCCAAAATTTACTAGCACTTAGAGCTCAAATCCCGATTTTTAATTTACAACTTAAATGCACATAAATGAAGCCAGGCTAAATATCACTAAACAACACATTCTTAAAGGAAAGGTATATTCAAATGCTTGTCAAAGCTCATAGACATTCTCACAAACATTAACATTTAATTAAAAATTAAGTTGCACGCAGACAATAACATTAAAAAAAAGAATTGAAACTATAAAATTTGATCCTTTATTAAGATCAATTCTCACTCATGCATCGCAGTGCAATAGGGATGAAAATGTTGGACCCTTGCAACTTATTACAATTGAATATCTAAAATTTTACATCTGTAATGGTTAAGATTTCTTGAAACTGTTTCTTGGATGCTACCTGCTACCTAGCCAAATAAAAGTTGGTCAAAATTTGACTAACCCTGTCAGATTATGACAATTCCTTCATTAATTGTTGTTTTTGGGGTTGGTTATGACTACATCCTATTTCTCGATTGATAAGATAGGAGGATGAACCATTTCTTAATGCGAGCAAAGAACATAGCCTTCCTTTGTGCAAAATGTCTAGTACCACCTTAACTTCTCAATGACTATTTGTATGCCACCTAGATCATTTTGTGCAGTTATCTAAATGTTGAGGACTGCATGAATCCTATTCACAAGATCTCCATCACATCACCTTACTTGAATTAATTAAGTTTAAAGCAATTTGCATGTACTTTGGCATTAATTTCTTCAAATAAGCTCTGCCAATTTGTCCTTATCTATCTATAAATCCAATTCACCATTATTCATTCTATACAATGCTAGTTACATCTTCAAGCATGTAGAGCTCGTCAAGTGAAGTAGTCATGGAGAGTGACTTTTTAGTTGTAGAAGGAATTGAATGTAGTGTTTTTTGTAGGTTGGTACTGAATCAACTAAGGGAGGTATACTTCATCCACAGTGATGCAGAAGAAGTCATATGTAAGGTGATTGGTGAGCACTTCCTACCGCAAGTGCATGTTCACAATACCAATTTTCTTGAGCATTTTCTATACAATATTGTACCCACTTCTAGCCTTTTTGGATGGGCTTTGTGGACTATTGAGTGTCTAGTTCTCCCACAATACTTGCAATATATTGAAGATGCCTTGAGAGGGCTTTACATTCATCCGTGTGTGGGTTTGATTTGTGACACAATCTGTATCTCTTGTGTGTTGTGTAATGAGAGGATCGACCAAGCTGTTACTCTAATGCATGTTGGCCTTGAAAGCAATAATATGGAGACTTTTTCTCATTATGTTGAATACAATGAACTTTACTTTCACTGTTTGTGGCTTTTAATTGTATATTCATGTGGAATAGTGTATTGAATGCTACATTTTTCTTGCAAACATTTTTTTTTCTAAGTTCATCCTCAGTAATGAAACAAGTTTCAGCCACAAATTTACTGGATAAATGCTTCTAAGTAAGTTCTGAAAAGGTTTCGAGGTCCTCCATAGTTGTGGAAACCTACCTTTATGCCTTCGTAGAGAATAAAATTGAAATTTCACATTTTCCTATTAGTTTTTATGTAAAGCAATTTAGAAAACAATCACAACTTATTTTATAATTCTAGCATAGATAAAGAAGTTTTGAAACCTTGTTGGGATCAAAAAAGGTTTCAAAAATTCAAAAAGTTTTACCAAACATCTATCGCTTTGCTCATGCGATTATTTCTTTTGATTACAACATTCCTTTCAATCTTTCGAGGCCCTCAAATTGACTCATGAAGTTCCAAAGTGAAGCTCATCAGAAAACATGTAGGTTCAAAAACCGAGTCAAGAACTGACACAAGTTTGAAAACTTCATTTAAGAAAATTGATGAACACATCCCTCTAATTTACAAAGTGTTTTGAAGGATATTTTTAGGGAGTAGGGGTAAAACTGATGGAAGCACCTAACTCTGACTAGGGACAAGGAATGCTAAAAATGAAGAAATGAACCCAAAAATGAAATTCTAGAAACTAGTCCTTTATCCATTGGGTAGTAGAATTGAGATTAGAAATTTCAAAGGATCATGTAGACAACAAAAACGAGACCAGACACATTTAAAATGAAGAGTAGAAAAAAACCTATTTATAATGGTAGGGGACACCTACTAACGCAAAAAAGAAAATTATTATACATAGTTGTTGAAAAGCTAATAAAAATATGATCCTTGATGGTTAAGACCAATATAGCCACATTTAGACTGTATATTAAGAAACAATTGTTGAGAGTAGAAAGGACTTACAGGATGAAGGAATATTGTTACTTCTCCAAACATTTGAGTGAGCTACTAGATGAAGAGGCTCCAAGCCTTCTCCTTAGTCACTTCACTAGTTAGATCAACCTTTAAAGAGTTCATCCAAGTGATGACAAAAAAGATACCCAAGCACCATCTGATGGATGTAAAACAAGCAATCCAACCCCCTTAATTAAGTACAACTGTCTCATCAGTCATAATAAATTCTGCTAGGACCTGGGACTCATGTGTATTCCTAGAATAACTTGCTTTATTCTTCAACTTGCAAATGAACATAACCTTCATTGTGAGTTGTAAATTTTCACAAAATTTTGATGTTCCTTTTGTAATATTTTTTCCAACAAATGTCTCTATTCCTACTTCCACTCTTTCCTGCATATCATTTTTTGAAGTGGGTTCTTTTTCTTTCTTTTCTAACTTCATGGTAAGAAGTCATGAATCTTTGAGCTTCTTGGCATCATGCTTTTGAATCCCCTTCTCATCCTAGGTAGCTGAGATTACCCAAGTATCAAGACTAAGTGACTGATCAACATCCTTCTATAGTTCATAACATAAAAATCTACATCATCATGACCACATAACTCATCATCATCATCTGAATCATTAGAATCTTCATTTTCTAGCCCTAAAAGTTCAACTTCACTTACATCTCCCACCATGTGGGTTCCAAAAGATCTTACCCATTGTGAGAGAATAAAACCCAAAGGATTAGCTTGGGATGAATCATCATTACTTAAAACACTAAGAACTTCCTTTGGGAGGAGGCTCAAAATGGAAGTAGATCCACCACCTAAGCATTCATGATGCCTCACCGATTCTTCTTCAATTCTTATAGCTTCAATTTTTACCATTTCAAAATAAAATATACCTCTTCTCCTCAATACAAAATGAATTTTAGGAGGAAAGGCATGCATAAGGGTGGCCGCCAGATTGGTTTCACTGGGTCTACTAGAACATGAGATTTGATTCAGAGCACTGATGAATCTATCAATAAGGCTCCTAACACTTTCATCTGGACATTCCTCTGAATATTAAAAAGAGTTCTCAAGTGAGCTCCCATATTGACCACATTTCTAAATCTCATGAGAAAGCTATCTCTTAGAGCATTCCAATTTTTAATGCTTCTCTCTTCGAGTCGCATGAAGCACTCTACTACTCTACCTTCAAAAGATGCAACAAAAAGGTGAACGAGTATGTTTTCTTCAACAATACTAGAGGAGGCATAGGTGATAGTGAATGCATCTAAATGATCTTGGGGATCTTGTGTGTTTTCTCTTGTGAATATAGGAAAATGATCCCTTGAAACCTTTAGGGAGTAGGGAATAACTTGGCAATGTGAGGGGGGAAAAACTAGTTCCCCAAGGTCGTGATGGTGAAGAGGCCATCAAAATAAACTACAACTGATATGTAAGGGTTATTTTTTAAACAAAGTTGCCAATCTTTGGAAGAGATAATTTTTGAGTTCAATTAATTTTGTGGTGGCTCTCTTGGGGCTAGTGGTGGATTTTGGTTCCAGTTGGGTTGAGGTGATGGGTTAGGATAATGAACAATTTTATTTCTTGGGAAAATTTTAACCACATGTCTTGGTGGATGTTGTATGAGCTCTTCCCCTTCTTCAACTACAAAAATTACTCACATATATTCCACCACACTTCTTTGATACCGCCATGCAAGTGTATTCAATTGAGAGATGATGTCCTCATTTTTTGAAGTAACCAAATCTAGTCTTGGATGCAACACAAGAAAGATGTCTTCACATGGTAACACAATCTTTTCTTGTCATATAAAAGGCGACTTATAAAATCCATTAAAAAATTTCTTTGTAAACTAGAGATTTTGATCTTCAAAAATGCAAACTTCCTCAACTCATTAACCTAGTGGAGTCACCAAAAATTTGTTAGTGAATAGATTTTTTGTTTACCAAAATTAATAGAATTGACTCTATAATGCCCAAGAAGGACAAAATCAACTTAGAATAGTTGGAGAGATTACTGGATTGGATTGGTAATCTTCCTCTAAATTTTGATTGAGGTACAAATCCCTCTTTTGATATAATTTTGTATTTTTTTAATATATATGAACTCGGGTATGCTTTTAACCAAAAAGTAGAAATGGAAAACTAACACTTGCTCATAGCCATGATACAAGCATGAAAGAAAATGCTTAAAGTTAAATTGTTGCTGAAATGAAAGGATTGAAAAATGAGCCCCTATATTCAATTTTGCTATCTCTTTATATTGTGAGTTAATCCTCACCGTGGTTTTTCCCTTATTGGGGTTTCCATCTAAAAAAATTGGCATTCATTGTGTTGATTTTACATTCTATTATTTGTGTTTCATGTTCATACTTAATAATAGAATAGTGTGGTTGTGAAATTGATAAGTGTTGAAGTTTTAAGTTTGAATTTTGTGACAATTGATTCACACCCCCCTCTTAGTTGTCTTGCACCTTTTAACAGTCTCACCACTCTTGTGTACCCACTATATTAATGAAAAATAACACAAGTTAGAACACTATACATAATAATAAATGCATAACTTAAACTTAAAAGATAATCAAATATCATCACCTAGATCACCAATTCTCCAGTCAAGATCTTGATGGGATATAGTAACTACTCTATCAAGACTCTGGGTGTAGCATGGATGCACTCTGTGTGTTGGGTATGTGTAGGATCATGATGGGTATGTGGCTGACGACTGTTTTTTAACCCAAAATTGATAAAATGAAAAGGGTTTTTAAAGGAGATTCTCAGCTTTCCATCGATATAAGTTATGCTTTACTTTGAATTTAATAAGTAATTATTATTCATTTTCTATTCATATTACGACTAAAGTCTTGATTGATAGGCTGATTGAAAAACATCTATAGCTTTCAAACAGTATCACATTTTTTGAATCCAAAACATGTGCCACTTTCTATGCTTCACATACTATACGATTAAAAAAAGAAAAAATGAATTTCATGAAGTTTTGACCAAGTTAAGGTGGTCAGACATACGAGTTTTTATATTTTTTTAAAAGTTGTCATAAAAAATTCATAATTAATTATTTACTAAAAAATATTACAAAAAAATATGCATCACATTGGGGCATGATTCCTCTACTTATATATCTAAAATCTTATAAAAAAATATTATCATTTTATTGTGGTTAGGGTGGTTAGACATACACCTTATTTTTTCCCTTAAATTTAAGTACCACTGCATTGAAATTTCAAATTTTTACCAAATAGATTTTTTTATTTTTTAAACAAACCTAGTAGTTTAGAAACTACATTCAATTTGCGACAGATTCTAAATTTTTACATATTTTTTAAATAATATAGATAACTTTTTCAAATTTTTACGTCAAGTTTTCTAACTTTGATTTTTCTAAATTTTTTGCCACTTAAGGGCCTATTTTTTCCATGATGATCTTGCACATACCCTGCTTATGGGCTGAAATGTCAGCTACAACTACTATCTATGCTTGGGTGACATGAGGATGAGATGTTGGTATCTCCTCAGGGGCATCCATGGCCTTTGTTGGCTCCTCTCCAATAGGATTTTGATCCTCCATTGTATCCTCTAACATATCATCCTCATGTGTTGTATCTCCATCCATGGTTGCATCCTCTCTCACATCTCTGGGACCTAAAAGAGGTCCATTGTCACCTGGAGGATGATTGTAAGGGAATACTTGTGGATGTTGTGGTCTCGTCTACCATATCTCATAGCCTATAGTGGTGCCCACATCATCTACATCAAACACTTGGGGTGTATCTTGGTCTGCATCGTTTGAGTCACTAAAATAGATGTCATTGATGGTAGGACAGGGGTTGTCTCTTGGCTTGGAACAACTTTGTGTAGATCTCAAATATGTAAGTCAAGGCCTAGGTGCCACGAACCTACCCAAATTGATGAATGACATGATCATAGTAAAATTTCATAATAATATAGTCATCACATCTAAGCAAAATCTATCATGTTGCATCTTGGTCAGCTATTTTTTCGGATCTGCCCACTATGGTGCGGTCCTGTAAGGTTTCCATGAGATATCATTCTCCTCTAGGTGATCGAATCAAACTCTCTAGTATAAAATATCTCTCCATTGCTAGACTTGCGTCAAAGTAAAGCTAAATGCTCTTGGATAACTAGGGGTCATATTGGTAGGAAAATCAGTAAGTCTAGTGCATGTGATATGCTTAAAGGCCCACACCTGAAGGAGTGTACAATGTACTATACTATTAGGCTCACAATACACAAATCGATTGAGATCATAATAAAATGAGCTAGCATACTGAACCCATGCATATACCATGTGATGCTACAACATAGCATGAATGGTATGAATGAGTCCTCCTTTGATGTGTTCACTAGTCCATCGAGAACAAGTGCTAGCACTATGATCACCAACAAAATCCACCAAAGTAACAAAAATAGAGTGTATGGAATCCATTTGAGCTTGATGCAAGCCCCACTATCCTTAGGTGTAACATAATGATTGGTATAGTACTCAATGTCATGCCTAATCTAATGGCATGTGTGATCCTCGCACATGGAATTGATCGACATGGGATGATGGAGAATGAGACATCTAATTGTCTCAGTCTGATTTTTAGAGGAAGGGTGATTGATCCCATCGTAGGGAAATTGAAGCCATTATGTGTTTTTATCTAGATTGTTTCGACTGATCATATGTTTCTTGATAGAGTTCATGCACAAGTAAGAATTATTTGGTTGTGACATTCTCTCCACAGGCGAGATTAATTAGTATCACATTAGTGGGCTTTTCATTGATTCAACTAGACATGTAAAGAGGACCATCAGCTACATTTATAATAATATCTTTAAATGAGAAAGTAATGTCAAGAGGATTTTTAGCTTAGCCCTTATGAGGTTGATTTTTGATCAATGCAACAAACCCATCGATAGGATTTTTTCATTAGTATCTATAGGACCTTGTTCAATAGTATCAATGTTGTCATCATCCATGTAAACATTCATCACATCATTCTTCTTAGTTTCACTAGCTTCGAAAAATGAAATATTATGATTGGACATAGAGTTGGTAAATATTTGTAAGTTTGGGTTAGGAGGGGCAATAGACTTATTTCCTTGATCATTAACACCTCCAACTTGAAGTGGACTAGAATCAATGAGGTCTTATACAAGATGATTAAGACACTTACAATGTTTCATGTCATGTCCATTTTGTCGATGAAAATGGAAATAAGAATTTGATCTAAAGTTTGGAGGTAAATGCTTACTAGGATTGAGAGTTTTAATGGGAGGTAAGGTGATCATTTTCTATTCTAGAAGTTGAAACATTGTGTTATGGAGGGTATCGGGTAAGGGAGTAAATTTCCTAGCCGGAAATCCAAATGTGAAAGGAGTTGTCTTCTTTATAGCAACCACTTGGGCAACATGTTGAGTTGGTTGAGGGGGATTTAGTTTAAGGAAGCCTTTATTTTGTTTCCTAAAAGGTTGGTAATTGTTTTGATTTATATATTTGGACTTCTCATATCAGCTAGAGGTGGGTTTTGTTTCATGACTACTAATCGAATTTTGATAATCATGAAGGGCAGTACACAAGTGTATGAAGGAAGGAAACTTCATCATTCCAAGATTATCTTGTATCTTAGTTTACAAATTCTCAATAACCATTCTTTGAAGGTGAGCATTGGGAATATTTATGTCAAGTTGGGAATAAAGCATTTGGTAGAGTGAAATGAATTCAGTAACTTTTTCATGATCTTTTTGCTTATATCTCATCAAATCAGCTAAGGTCATTTTAGGAGTCATGTGCACTTGGAAATGGTTAATAAAGGCCTCAAAAATTTTAGTGAATGAACAAATTGAGTTATTCGATAATGAGGAAAACCATTCTAAGGCAGTTTATTTCAAGGACCTAGGGAAAAGCTTAGCCAAGAGATTATCCTCAAGAAAAAAACACTACATAAGGAAGTATAAGTGAAAACATGGTTAGAAGGATCTCCTTTCCCCCCATATTTATCAAATCTAGGAATCCATATACCTTGTGGTATCAATGTTCTTAATATCTCCAAGGATAAGGGATTGCTTTTGACATAGTATGATGGTTGGTTGTTTTGATTTTCATGTATGCTAGAAATTTTCTTTTGAAGGGATGAAACATTTTTCAAAAGTTGATTAATGATGGCATCATTTCTTGTATTTTGAGATGGAGGTGCATATCTATTTGAAGGGGAGGTGAATGGAATTCTTACAGGAGGTAAAGTGGTAGGAGATATCATGTGTGATGCCACAAAAGTACAAGGATTGCTAGCGGAAATACCCAAGGAAGGAAAGACATTACTAGTAGGTTGCATCACTATCATAACTTGAGGGTTGGTATAGGTGGGAATAAAGGAAATAAGTATGGGAGGAGGAATTTGAGTTCCTCCTTGACTTTGGACATTGTTTGAAGGTTGAACACAATTAGTAAGTTTGCCAAAATTTTGAACTAGGTTATGCACAAGTTCTATTCCTTCTTCACTTTCAATCATGTGATGTATGCTATCTATGGTGGGAATAGTAGTGGTTGAAATGTTTTCAATACTCACTTGATGTTGTAGGTTTGCTAAGTCTATGGATTTGGATTATGTTTTCTTGAGGAATGCAAGTAACCATTGTTTCAACACTTGTTATGCTACTTGAATCTAGTTATGCAAGTAACTAGTAATACTAGGACTCATACAACACAAGTGGCAATTTAGTCCTAGTATCAAGGCTGATATGAAACTCTGATATCCTCTAGTGTTCTCTTGTAGCTTCTCTCCTTTTTGATCTCTGAGTTTGAAACTCTGAATTCCAACTTGTAGGTGACTTCTGTGATCTTGCAAGATAGATGACAACTACATGACAACTTTGAAACTTTGAAAATTTTCTCCAATCTTCCTCTTCAATGTATCTTCAACCTAAATCTACAAATCACGCA
The DNA here is from genome assembly GCA_007258455.2 of Sequoia sempervirens. Classification (NCBI taxonomy): domain Eukaryota; kingdom Viridiplantae; phylum Streptophyta; class Pinopsida; order Cupressales; family Cupressaceae; genus Sequoia; species Sequoia sempervirens. The sequence continues at coordinate 29,008 of VDFB02372442.1, forward strand.
TCAAAGAGAGGGAGAAATGTTGTTGCATTAATCTATAGGGGTTTTCCTTAGTCAAACCCCATTTTGGTAATCAAACCTTGAAATAAAATGAAATAGAATTGAGGAATGATGAATGAACAAATATGTTATGTTGCAACTCACCAAACCCTTGGAACAAAGGCTGGAATATTGTGTGAAATGGCTAGCATGAATGTAGATCTTAACTCTTAATTGTCTGTTATGGACCTTGAATTGAATGTGTGCTTGAATCATGAAATACCTACATCACAAATGTTGGCTCAAAAATAAACATCATGCATGATAACCTTTACATGATGCTTGAATCTTGAATATAGCTCCAAAGTGCTTGATAATCAGCTCTTGAATGCTTTTGTGATCATTAAATTTCTATTATGCTTGAATACTTGAATTTCTAGATGACTTGTAAGCTTGCTAGGAGAAAATATGCTAAATAACCTTGTATTTATACTTGTTTATGCCAAATTTCCTGAAATTACAATACTAGAAGCCGACATCAGATCTAGGAGAATAAAATCTTGCCAAGAATTTGAATTTAAAATAGGTCAAAGGTAAGCAGGAATCATATGCCAATTGTGTCATATGAGTCCCAATAGCCTAGGATTGGGACACAAATTTCAAGAAATGTTATGTTCTATGCCAAATTCAAGACCAGGCCCCAAACTTAGGTGGGACACATATGCCCAAGGTGGTGTATAAGTCCTAGATCACTAAATTTGGGCCATACAATCACAAATCACTAAATTATGATTGGTCGTTAGATATGTGGTAGGATTATCCTCAAAAAGATGCATTAAATAAGGCTTGTGGATGTAAAATAGGACCAAATAAGGCAAAAAGAAGCCTAATTTTAGCTGGGAGGGCCCAAACAAGTGTGAAAATGTAAAGGAATATATTTTTCTACACTACATAAGGAATTTCATTTATTTAGAGAAGATAAAGATAGATAAACTAAATAATTAAAATAATTACTTAATTTAGAGAATAATGCACGAATGATTAATTAAATAAATAAAATGATTAATTTATTCATGATGAATGGATAATGTTGAGAGAAAATTGGATAATTAAATAATTAAAATAATTATTTAATTAAGGAAGAAGTGAATGTGTAGAATTTAAATAATTGAAGTAATTATTTAACATAGAAAGGGCATAGGTTCCACCTTTGAAGACAAAATCAATGTGCTCAAATTTTATTTCTTGGTTTAGTTAATACAAATAATTTTTAGACTTAATATCAACTTTCACCATGTAAACCTTGTTGTTATATGTATGCTTCATTATGTGGTGAAGAGTGGAAGGAACCACTCCCATAACATGGATCCATGGTCCTCCAAGAAGAATATTATATGATAAGGCATCCCACATGGCATGGATTAGGGTAGGTAAAATTATGAGACCTAGTTTAAAAGGTAATATAATCATTCCTAATCGTTACCTACCAACATTACAAAAACCATGAATAGACAAAGCATTGGGCTGAATGAGAGATCTATCCATGCCAAGCTTGTTTAACAGTTCAATATTACAAGTTACATTAAGACCTGGCCTATTATCAATAAGGATACAATTAACACTAGTTTATTAATGATGACTATTATAATCAAGGAATTATATTACTTTTAAATTTCAAGATGGGGTAACTCACTTTGATAAAAGACAATGTCTAAATTTGTTGAATTCAAGCCCTCAAGCAAAGCTGGTACATCATTTGGTTTAGCATAAGGTGGCATGCAACAACTTTATGTAAAGCCTCTTGAATCATATTATGATAAATAAGTGAGTTTTGAACCAAATCACACAATGCAACCTTGGCTAGGTTAGCATGAAGCTGCTCCACAAGATCATATTCTTTACCATTATGTTGAGGCAAACAAGGTGAGGGAGGGAGAATAAGATGTGGGAATGGTATTGATGACATAATGATTGGTGTTTGTTTTCTTTTTTTCTTAATTTCTTGTATTATATGTATGATAGACATGGTAACATTGTTGTTATGATAGTTTTTTTTTTTATGTGGTTATGTTGAGTCAATTGTCTTGCAAAATTTAGATATGGTCGAGAGGTTTTTGTTTTTTTTTCGGTGGTCTGATGATAAGAATAAGTTGATTTTGTGTTGGAGGTGTATGTGAACAAGGGTAAATAACTAGTTATGGTGTGATTACATTTATTATTCTTTGACATTTTGAAAATTCAAGTCAATGGATGATTTAGGTGAGATGAAACCATTGAGAGTTTCATTAAAATACCAAAATAATCACTACTAAAAGGTTCATCATATGTATAATAAACATTATAGAAAGATATCTGACATGGCCATATGACCGTACCTTCTCCAAAAAATTAATTACAACATTAATTATAAATTTTAATTTATGTTTATTCCTCTTAACACTAGTTATGATAAAAAAACCACTCAAGTCTGTTACAGACACAATATTTTTAAAAAAGGTTTAAGAAATGCATAGAGAGTACAGATATCAGTTAGTCTAAGTCTAAAACAAAAATTACTATAATTTTCCCCAATTTTGTAAAAATGTGACATAATATAATGAACAAGGATTTTTAGATTTTACAAAAGTGATATTGTTTTAAACCAATTAATGTACTAATTCATAAAATTAACAAAAATATTTTATAGTTATAATGTATTACCAAAATGCAAATGAAACAAACTTTCTAATTATTGTAATAAATTCAGTAAATAACACCTTTTCCAATGCAAACATACCTTTTTGCAAACACAAGGACATCCCAAATTTTGAAATTTTTCTTGACAGTTCGAATCTAAAGGGTATGTAATGCAAGTCAAAATATTTATTTAATGTAGGATATGCCAAGCTCACCAAAATATGATGTGGAAAAAGAGATCGAAGATTTAGTAATAGACTACTGAGATCATTTTTTCTTTGCATTAACATTAGAAGTCAATCTGACAAGGTGATAAGATTTGCTAAGAACCTAGAGGAGAGCCAATCTTCTCTTGAGCTAGTTCTTTTGTTGCTTTAATAAATTATTAGATTTAATCTAAATTAATTGACATATTTAACTATGTTTAACCTAATTTGAAAGTACATTTTTTAGGCACAAAATAAATTGAGAAATCACAACCTGAAGAGATATATGACAAGGGTAGAATCTTTTGCACCTGTACTATAAAAATGGAGTTGATTTAGAAGGTCAAGGGTGCTAGCACCCTTGACTAAGAAGTACAAATCCAACTTTGTAATTTTCTGACTTAGAACATATAGATTTGCACTTTGTTCTTTTCCTTTATAATTTTTCATCTTCGAATCTAAACCTATAAAATCACAACAAAGAGGGGAAAAGGGTTGCTATATAGGATTTTTGCTTTGTCAAACCCTTGTTTTGGTATTTCTACCTCCATAAATAATTGATTGGTTGACTGATAAAATGTGTGTTCCTAACCTTAAGTGTGTCTAAGATTGTATTGAGCTAAAATAATAAAAGTACTACTCAAATATGCTAGAAAGGACTCCTAAATGAAAGGAATGAGATCAACCCAAGAGAAAGTCAAATACCCTTTGGAAAATTTGAATGTATAAATACCTTTCTTAGGGTAACTAGTAGATCAATGTCTAAATATTTAAACAACGTAAAAATAAGTCAGTAAGTGGTTGACAGAAACCAAAAGCTATCTCCAAGATTAAGAGTCCATCACATCCTTCCATTGGGATCAAATTCCAATTATTGTGCTAACTTGAATAATTCTAAATTTTTTCTTGTAAATCTATAAAAGTTGATGCATTTTTGGTAGAGCTCTTCCATATTAATTTCTTCATCTCTTTTATTTGAAATAATAATTCATGTTTATATAGTGGGACATTGGAATAAATTAAAGTGTAGGTTGACTCATTTATTTTAATTTTTGGGATTAATTTACCACCAAGTCTCAAGTTTGAATTCTTATCTCTGAAATTAGAGATCAACAAGAATAGGAAATCATTTTTTTTTTGGGAAAAACACCTAGACTAGGGTGCTGACACCCCTGTTTATCCCTTTTACACTCATCCAATTTTGATTTGGAAGTTTAGGGTCTATTTAATCAAGACTTGATAGTGTTCATTTTCACATATTAACTATGAATATAAGCACTTTTGGGGACCAATTTAGTGAAATATAATTGATAAAGCGCTTTCTAGGGTAGCACTAACATGTTCTCCTAGGTTAATATGAAAGTTCAAGGGTAGGGTAATATCTAAAATACATTAATAAAGAGGCTACTAAAGCAAGTTCCAAATAGAGTGTGAAATTGTACTTTCTCCTTAAAGGGAGTACAATTTACAATGCTAGTACAAGCCTCTTTTCACCAAGAGCACTTATGAAATTGTGATTAGCGATTGGATTGATGAACCAGAAGAACAGTATGGGAGAGGACCCAATTGGTGCACATGATCTACTAACCACCTTTTTCTTATGCATCAAGGGTCTTGCATGTTGATTATTTTTGTTCATCACTTGTAAAGTTGAGAGATTACTGTTATATTTTTAGGCGATAAATGGATAAAATGTAGCGCTTGTTACATGTCAAATGAAAGAAGCAACCAAGCCTATAGTGACACATAAGGAATATAATAATGCAGAACTTTATGCACAATTGTACTCTAACCTCTATCCTAATGTTTCTAGACAACTCAACAAAGACGTGATTAAGTCCTTTCTACTAAATAAACTAGAGGTGATTAATCATATCGATTACTATAAAAAGAAAAGAAAGAAAGTTGGTCAAAAATGAATTCTAGGATAAATGAACAAAGATATAATTAGGTCCTTTCCCCTCAATAAAATTGATATGATTTAGTAGAGTCAAGTGATTAGATTCATTGACTAATAAAAAAAATGGTTGATAAAAAATAAATTCATAGATAACTTAACAAAGATGAAAGTCTATCCTTTCTTTTAAATAAAGTTAAGTTGAAAGAGATATTGATAAAAAAAATTAATTATTAGACAACTCAACAAAGACATAACTTTGTCCTTTCACTAAAGTAAAAATGATAGTTGATAAAAAAAACAAATACTAGACAACTCATAAAAAGATAAGTCTATCATTTCCTTAATAAAAACATTTTTTTTATACAACTCCACAAAGATTAAAGCTTGTCCTTTGAAAAGAACAGTTTGATAAAAATACAAATACTTAAAAATGACAATTCAACATAATCATAGCTCTCTACTTTCCCTTAAATAAAGCTGAGAGCTGTCAGATCGACTGATGAAGAAAAGAGTTGGAAAGAAAGCAAACTCTTAAACAAGTCAACAAACACGTGAGCCATGGTTGGGCTTGTACTCCAACTTAATACAAAGAGATTGCCAGATCTATCTGTGCAGGTCAGCTTAAGCTACGAACAATATCTAAAAATTGGTAAGATTTTGAATCGAAGGAATGCTGCTTTTGCATATACAGATTTGGAAATGCTTTAATTTCAGTCGATTAATCGCATAATTGAAAGTTTGATAGAAATATTTTGTTGGTATGATGATTTTGACAGGAACAGAAATGGTGAAGTGGAGAAACAGTGGCGGTGGTTACAGGCGCCAATAGGGGAATAGGCTTGGAGATTGTTCGCCAGCTGGTGTGGAAGGGCATCACTGTTGTGCTTACGTGTTGCAACGAGAAGAATGGGGTGGCTGCCATGAAAGAATTGGGTGAAGCAGGACTTGATAATGTTCATTTTCACATATTAGATGTGCAGAGCTCCCAAAGTGTTTCAGATCTGACCGAATGGTTGAAAAGAATGTTTGGAGGATTAGATATTTTGGTAATTATATGATAGTATTTGAGCTTGTGTTATTTTTTTTTTTTGTTGAAGGTTGTTATTGAAGATCTCGTCTAAACAGTTCTAACTTTTGATTTGCTTAGATGGTTTATCTGAAATCATATTAATAGATGATTATTCAAAGAAAATAATGTGATTTCAAAGAAGATTAGTAAATTCTTAGAGTCATCCGATATTGAGAAATTAGATTTTGAGAGACACGAAACTAGAGTGCACGGACTACTGAATCCTTTCCCTATTTGATTTTATAAAATGTATTTTTTTAACAGATAAACAATGCAGCAGTGTTGGGGCAAGACATGAATTGGGAATTGATGGACAAAATTGGGGTGGATTTGCGCCAATTACTGATGAGTTGGGTATAACCTTTTTCACTATGCATGTTTATTAAGAGAATCTGGCACTAGATCCCATCTTCCATGAATGTGAAGCGATAAGCTCTGTCGTCTAATATGTAGACTTCACACAATTTGGGCTTTTACAGAACAAAGATTGGCAATTCACAAGCTGTCTCAGTTGACTTTAACAACCTCTATGTAGGGATAGTAGATAGCTTATAGATGCGCTACATGTTTACAATATCATATTTCAAGTTAGGTGTTATGCCAGGTGACTTGGTAATCTCTGTGCAGAGGCTGAGAATAGCTTTTCATGCCGTATGGCCTTAAAATATCAAAGTCACGGCTTTTTGACTTCTTTTTGCCCTTTGTAAAATGTGGCCTTTTTAAGTACTATTTTTTTGGGTTTTGCAATAATGTTTCTATATTAATTGTATAGAGTTTCTAAAATCATAATTTACTGTAAAGTTTATATAAAGTGTGATTTTAAACAACATATCAAAAGAGAAAATATAATAACCTGTTTTAAAGTAGTAACAATTATTAAATTAATTGTAGGATGTGGACACAATCATCTTATTTTCATACATCATGATTATTTTGGCCATCTAGTGTGGACTTTCAATGTGTAAATGAATCATCATTAGAAATGGATTGTAGGATTGGGATTAGATGGAAAGAATGGAAGGAACCGGCATAATCACTTCTCTCATCACTTTGAGATGATCTAAGCATCTATTTAGGTACTACACCCATGTGGAAGATGGTTAGTCATGGATACAAATTTTTTTCAAATAATTTAGAATTATTCTTTCACTAAGAATGGTTTTTTGTTAGGGAATGAGGTTGGCTTCCTTGTTCAATTCATTTGGCTTTATCATTCTTTCATACTAGAGATTTAATTTCTTATTTGAAGGGATGGAAATTCTACTTGTTTTAACTAGAAATATGTTTATCCTATCTTTTCTAGTCAAACAAAGTCTCTAGTGATTTTAAATGTGTTAATGCAGATTCAATTTGGTTAGTGAAAGAACTTTGGCTGTACAATGACACACATTTCCCTAACATTTCTTCCTCACATCTAGCTGTCTTGACTGACATCAAGCAAATTCATGGCTAGCAATTCACCATAGGAAAATTCATCGCCAACAATTCACTGTGGGAAAATTCACCACCAACAATTCACCACCAGCAATTCACTACATTTTTATTATCATAAATCAAATTATTCTTTTGCAAAAAAAATAAAAATCAAAGTTTTGGAAATATATATTAAAAAATGTTAATGTGATTAATTTTCCAATTTTCCTCGATGGTGGTGAATTTTCCTGCAGTAAATTGCTGGCGGTGAATTTTCCTAGAGCCATCTTGACTATACTAAAGATATAGTTAGTTAGGTTCCTAATAGCACCACTCTAGAATTGTAGAGGTTTGTTGTCTCTTCTAGAGCTAGCCGATGTGTAGGTTGGTCTCCTCCCCACATAGTGTAGTCTAATTGATATCCTTCTAATCTTGCTAATCTTTCCTCAACATCTTTCCATTGACATGGGTGGACTCTATTCTAAAGGAGGAAAATTTTCTTAGCTAACAAAATGATTTCATTCAAGTTATACTCATTCTTGCTAATTAGCCATAGACAAATAATATTAGATGGGATTCTATTGATGATGAAAAAGACTTACTTCATGAAAGGTGGGGTTACCTTGATGATAGAGATTCTCCCCCAATTTTAAGTTTTCTATCTCTAACAACTTAGTTCTCTTTTTAGTATTACTATGACATCATGATTTTGTGATTAGTTGTTCCTTTTTCTCAGGGTGCAAAGTTGTTTTATAAAATTATTTCCTTTTATTGAACTGTATAGACTCTTTATCTTTTATTTACATAATTTAAGATTTGATTTAACTTTTTAGGGTAATCTTATATTATATATATAATTTTAAAAATAATTAATTGCATTTGTGTATCTCAATGTTTTGATTTAATGGATATGATATATTTGTGAGCTGTGTGCTGAAGCAATACACAAACTATTCTTACCATTTAAAATGTATTCGAGTACTGTTTCTATTCAAATTATTCAACATACCCTCTCTATTGCAGTTCTATGGAACAACGAATGATACTTCTGTGTACGATCATCAGAGTGTAAAAACTTGTATTGATATAAATTATTATGGTACAAAGAGAGTTGTGAAAGACTTGCTATCATTATTAAGGGAATCGTTTGGCCGGCCACGAATTGTTAATGTTTCCTCTTTACATGGGCTTCTCAAGGTAATTTCATTTCTTTCACTGTTCTCACTATTCAGATTTCAATCAAATAAACTGTGTATGCAATATATATGCTTACAAAAACTGTTTCACAGATGATGCCAAATCCAATGCTACAAAAACAACTTTCTGACATGGACACAATTAGTGAGGAATTTCTGGACTCCATGTTAAGTCAGTTTTTAGAAGATATTAAGCAAAACAAAAACTTGGAAGAGAAAGGATGGCCAGCCCCATTTTCTGCATACAAAATGTCAAAGATCTGTATGAACGCATACACACGTCTATTAGCCCGTGAGCTTTCTGATAAGGCGTACGTGAACTGCAGTCATCCTGGATACGTTAGAACTAATATGACATATGGTACAGGATACCTTTCACCAAGTGAAGGTGTTGAAAATGTAGTAAAATTGACTTTGTTTCCTCGTGGTGGACCTTCTGGTAATTACTTTCTTGAGAAGGAGATCAGTGGCTTCTAAATGAATATCTTTCTAATTCTGAAACTTCTGAAACTACTTTTGTCATAAAGGAGACATTTCCAGTATTTTAATGAATAAACCTATTAATTTAGATTAATTTATTCTTATTAGTGAATCTGTAAATATAGAAGTTATCATATGTTTCTATGCTCATTCCTTATTAAAGAATGTTTGTTGGCTATG